>KK503073.1:0-35355 GCA_000688735.1 Glossina austeni | reverse complement strand
GAGAGAGAGAGAGAGAGAGAGAGAGAGAGAGAGAGAGAGAGAGAGAGAGAGAGAGAGAGTGAGAGTGATAGAGAGAGAAAGAGAAAGAGAGAGAGAGAGTGAGAGTGATAGAGTGAGAGAGTGGGAGAAAGAGAGAGATCATTTTGTCGTGTTTGCAAAATAATGGTTCGTTTGTATTTATCTACAAAACAGAGGGATACACACACATATCTCAAGTAGGTCTATGTACTTCCCTTTTTTCTTTAGGTCAGTGCGCTTTTTTTGCAAAATGTATTTGTGTTGGAAATATTTTTTTTTTAAATTACAAAAGATCAAAAGAAAATTAATTTTTTGCTTTCGTTAGAGTTTGCATTGCAACAATTTGTTTTTCGTTACGTTTCGTGTTACTGTTACGGAAAGCGTTGTAACTTAACCGCAAGGCTTTGATGTGTCAATGAGAAAGCTTTCATTTAAACCATTACTCGGAATTTTCTAATAAATGCGTTTATATAAAAAACTAAGTTATTTGTACGGATGTCTCGGTAGGTTTCCATTGAACGGTTTAACTAACAGAGACAAACATTAGTGTTTCTAGCAAAGAAATAATTTTAATAAAATGTAGAATTAAATACACAACTCAAACAAAATTCTTTTGTTGTTGTTGCTGTTGATCATTACGTAACTGACTCAGAAAAGCTCAGAATATCGCACCTTATTTCCAACCACGCCAAGCCACGCACAACTTACGGGATGCATGGCACGCAAAAGGACTTGGGACGGATCCACCTTCTGTTCGATCAGTCAGTTTAGAATTCATTTCTGAATCGACTTACGCATGTTTGTCTGTCTGTCCATCTGACGTTTGAATGGATGTGTTTATGTTCAATCCACACAATGGAATTTAATTCACTTACTTATTTCGGCTTAAGAACGAAATCTACTAAAAATGGTTTGGATCCGACGCGACATAATGATAAGTCGCTATAGAAGGGAAATTGCTTTTTTTTAAAAATATTTTTCTGGGTAAAAACAGGTAAAAAATACTGTTATGTCATATTATGTGAATGTGAAAAACTTAGTTGGGATCTGATTATTTCCTTAAACACCTCTCATCTAAACGTTCTTACAAAATGTAAATCTTTATATGTCATCGCAGCCTATTATGTATGATAGCAATTTATGGTGAAAATTAAAGTCGAATATTAATTTGACACTATTGTAATTCATACGGATGATACGGGTTTATTTTTCTGACCTCCTATACCGTAGAAGAGCTCTTTTTATGCTGATGCAGCTGATGGATTAAAAGTCCTTTGAAAAAAAAAAGTCAATAAATAAGTTGATTAATTAACTGATGTTGGATCAGGTCGGTTCAGGTTTTTACCGTTTAACAACAAAGTTTTTCTTTTCAGGAAATGTGTCATCATCACCATTCAGAAAAGAAAAGTGATTAACCACGCGAACCATTCACATCCATTATTTACGTACTTGTCTTGGCGAGATCCACGCCAATTACAACCGTAGCGTGTCTTTACACAGAGGCTCTTTATAATTCTATTAAAGAGCTCCCTGCAATTTTATAACGACAGAACATATTCCTTATATAAGGAAAAATGCCCGGTTGGGCGAACCCTTAGTTTATTTTTTTTTTCATTTTAAATACAATTGAAACTTTTGAGTCCTAGAAAGAAAATCAAACAAACATTTAATTGAAAAGTTTGTTTTTACACTTTGCTAATGTTTTTAAAAATTTAAGCCATTCAAAGTATATATACAAAGACAATAAATCGTTACATGTTTCCCGACCAAGTTATATCAACGCTTTAAATGAAATGAAATCGACTTCGCCGAAAGATGAGTTTGAGTTGTTGTAGTAAAGCTTTTCTATTTTATAAATAAATTTTAATTGTTTAAAAAAAAAAATTAAAAAAATAGCAAATCTCGTATTTGCTCCTCATCTTTTTTTTTCATAAAATAAGAAAATATTTTAAAAATATTTGAATTTAGAGAAAGGAAATCTGTTAAAATTGTGTTTATTGTAAATGTGTGTAATTATGAGCGGCTGTGCAGTTGCGTGCGTTTAGGTAACTTAGAGGTAGTAGAGAGTGTTAAAAATTTTGAGAAATTCTTCTACACATTTTCATTAAATTAAGAAAAAAAAACGAAAAAAAACGTTACTTTTACGCACATCGAAACCATGCAAATTTTCACACTTCCATTAACAATCTTCTCAATCTATATCCATAAGTATTCCACGCCGCTTGATTTGTAATTCACTTAAGAACTTTACAGAAAGTGGAAAAAGCGAATGAACATAAAGTGAGAAATTTTTGTGATATGGCTGCGTGCATAGAGACAGTAATGGCGGCTTATGCCTTCAAATTAAAATCGCCGTTCACATGTAAATTAGAGAATGAAAGGAGCGAAACAACATCTCAAGTACAGTGAAACGCATTCTGTTCTTTAAAAATAAAATGAACAGAGTTTACATGTTACAAAAAAAAAAAAAAGAACAAAAAAAATCAAATTTTTCTTTTTCTTAAATTTAAAAAATCGAGAATATGTATTAAACAAATGTTGTGCCTGTTATCAAAATTAACATAAAGAAAAAAAGAAGGAAAAATGCATCCAAACATTCCAACAATTTCGTGTAAACACAATATTTAGAAAAAAAAGAAAAATTAAAAAACAATATATGTGGAGTTCTATTGCTTACATTTGCATGAATTTGCAAGTCGCCAGTTGAAAGTATAGTTTTTATGTCACCACCACTACTACCATCAATACCGGCAGCACTACTGCCAGCGATAGTGCTCATAACAGTTATAGCACTTGCACCGAATTCACCGGCCGCTGCTTTATATATATATATACACATACATATACATATACATAAATATATACGAATATATATGTATATATATATATATATATATATCACATAGTTACACAAAGATAACACATACATGTCAAAAAGTTGATGATTTTATTGTTTTAGTAGAGGTTTTTTTTTTTTTTTTTTTTTTTTTTTAAGAAAAACAAAAGAAAATAAAATCACAATATATATATATATATATAAGTATATATATAAACAAATTGTATAAAGAAAAATAAATAAAAACAAATTTTTGTCAATTATGGCTTTCCTGCTTCGGTGGTACTTCAGTATTTTTTGGAAAGTGAATGTAATGGAATTCAGAAACGGAAAGAAGTAGAAATAGGAATAGCATCACCGTCAAGGGAATATCGAAGAGCTTAAGTTCAAAGCTTGTGGGAATTACTATAAAGGTTTAAAATTCGGCATCTTGACCCCACGGTTGAGATTTAACAAAATTAATCAATTCAATTAATCAAAAAATAGAAAAAAGAACAAAAAAACAAAGTAAAAATCCTATAGCCGGTCACGGCCTAACCTACACCATATCGCTTAATACACCAAAAAGTATACATTTGAAGGCAAAGATCTTTTATTGGAGGCTACCCCAAACGTCACCTGATGTGATCCAAATTTATCTTATCAAAAAATCTTGCCCTATCTGATTCAAGTTTTTCACGTCAATTTAGAATGGCGCTATAGTGTTGCTCAGCGAGGTTTGTCGAAAAATTTTGCAAATTGTAATTTGTTCTTATAAGATGACCTTTTTTAAGAATAATGTTTTATATAAAAGTGAACCGATCCAAACCATTTTCAACAGCGTTCATTCTTCGGCCAAAAGATATCAGAGTCCCAAATTTCATCAAAATATCTCAAAACTTGCGACCTGTAGGTTGTCGGTTGAAGACATTAAACGGACAGATAGATAGACACAAGTTTTGATAATAAAAAGTGTGTCTATTTCGTGTTCTTCCTGGTGTTACATACATCCGCACAAGCCCCTTGTATAAATCTTTATCTACTTATCTAAATTATCTACATTGATAGCGAAAGCAGTTAAAGTTCACATAAACTCCATAATAGTTAATGCATACGAGTTTTTGAATACGATAGATGTTGAGGTATAACTACCAAGATGTCTATCTTACTGGCGGATTAGGTTGCACATGATTTGAAATATGAGTACAATAGATCTTTGAGGTCGCGGTACGGATTGCCCGCACAGTAATGACACTCAATTAAGAACCGAGCGATTCGAAAACTCGAAGGCATGATTGACTGCTTTCTCTTCTATTTTAAAGAGAATTTTTTAGAGGAAAATTTCAAAATATTTTGACTTAAGCGTTCATTTCACTACGTGAAATAAGCCTAAGTCGAAACAGTAGCTAAGAAGCCATACAAATAATCATTTAATTAAGAACGTGTACGACAATATTAAAAAATAAAAACTTTAATAAATTCAATTTAGTTTACGTATGTAAGTCATAAGGAAATTGTTCGCAAACAAACTAACAGCACAAGTAAGAATTCTTGAAAAGTTTATTATTATTTTAATACACATTTTGTTCGTTCTTATATAAAAAAAGCATTTGTAAGATTTGATTGCAATTATTTTTCAGATAATTATAAGAAAACAACAAAGTTTTTTTAAATTAACTTCAGCCACTCAGAACAGCGTTTTCTTGCGACAATGAAAGAAATGGAACTGAGATGGGATGTATCGGTGTTAGTTCGTTGCAGAAAGCTATAACCGCAAAGCATACTGTCTACAGTGCGAGTGGGAAGTAACGCGTTGATCAATAATTTCTGGGACTAAGTAAGAAAACAAATTTTTTTTCCCGCAAGATTCGAATCTATTCTTCAATAGAATCTCTAACATTTTCGTGTCTTCTTTTTGAATCGTTTGTCAAGACCGCTGAAATACGTTCCAGTTATTGCCGTGACTCCCCCATTTGATTTAAGTCCTTTTCCATGGAGCATCGCTTTGACCATAGCAAAAATGTAATAGTCCTTTGAGGGCGACATCTCGAGAATGCTACGGTTAGGGCAGGAATTCATTTAGCTTTGCCATCATCTCGTCTCGGTAAAGTCTCGATGTTGTTGTTCCGCTATAAGCAAAAGCTTTACCCGTTCGGGTAAAATCTTTTTTTTGATAAAGTCAAGTTTCCTATAAGATGATGTTTTCGCAACGTGCGCTCCATATAATGTTGAGTGAAAAATTGGACAGTATTACTATAATGCCTTTCCCTATATAAGGCGAACATTCCAACATGTCATATGATTTGAGAAGTATATCCACGACTTATTATTTGATGTGTTAAATTCTTATTGCGGACATTTGTCAGTCATTCCGCATTTCCGTAAAAGTGAACTAACAATGTTCGCATTGCTTTCTTTTAATTTGTTATTACACTCAGAGGCTTTTATATATCGATATATGAATCTGTTTAATTTGCATCAATCCTACAATTCTTATATGCTTCTATAAAACCATGTTCCCATATAACTCAGCGCAATTTATGGAACGGCACATCCGAATTCCCCCAAATAATTTTGAATTTTATAAAACACGGTTTCGTATAAGACGATAGTCGCGTTATAAAAGACTTGACTGTAACTTTAGAAAGCCATCTGGCTGTCTCTTGGAACCGCGCTAATCATTTGCAGGATTCTTATGAGGTTTTCTGGTGCAATCATCTCTTTGCGCCGTTCACTACATTTTGCGACATCAAATTGTTTGTTTTCAATGAAGAAGGTCATCATAACCTTGTTCAAGCCAATGCTCAGCTTAAACGGTATTTTTTCTTTACAAAAATCAATGTTTAATTGACATAAGGAAGTTGGTGGATTCCTATTGCTATTCCTTTGGAAATAAAAAATAAGAATATTGTAGCCGGGCAAGGTCGACCTTTAGATACTCTACACCACTTCGCCTAATACACTCGTTCACTCGTTCTGCTGATAATACAGCAAAATTGCGCATTGCGTTCATGCAAAGGCATCCTTTCCACGAAAGGCGGTGTATTGAAGGCTTTTAAAAACATCACATGACGTGACCCAAACTTAGCAAAATTAAGTTACTTCCCAAAAATGTTATTATTTTTCGGTTTCCGTCTTAAAAATTGGGTATTAGGCTTCCTCTCTGCATAAGGCTTGCCTTTCTTGAGAAGCTCTATATTCGTTGCGATCTAAAAAAGTAGACCTAAATTCCCTTTCGATAATTTTTTTTGCTACTATGGACTAATTTTCATTATAAAATATTAAAATGATATCTTTTTGCAATATAAAGGATGCTCGGTTTCAGCATCAGAAGTGGTGTATGGCATAAAAATAGCCTAACTTAAGACACTTTCTCAAAATAATACGGACTTTTTTTAGAGTCATCACCAATATGTTACTACCGAGGCTTACTAAGGGACACTTTAACGTCGCTTTCTAGTTATTTAAAGAATACAAGTTTGCGTCTGAATTGCATTTCCATCTGCAATTGATGACAGGCAATAATTTAAAAAAGACGTGGATCTTTTCTATATCGCTGATGGTTTAAAAAATTACAAAAATTAATCTGTTTTTTTTCCTCTTTTTTTTCAATTGTTTCTGCATGTGCGCGACCGCAAAAATTGTTGAACCGTTTACATGCAGTATTTGAAATTGAATGCAAATTTATTGGCAAAGCTCTGTGTAAAAACGAGGGCGTAGGAAAACAAATGTAAAATAAAATGAAAAAATGAAGACCTATCTATATTCTCCTGTGTGTGCAATACAAGAGCAAGCACATGTCGGCAGTCATAGACACTGGTATCAAATTGATTTAATTGTCGCATAATTTTCACTGAAAAAGAGCCAAAAACAAAAATAATTCAAACAGTATAACAGCAGTCGACTGAAGCGAACAAAGGCCCTCGGATAGATCGGACTAGGTCAGCTACACAAATGCAATACATTATTGCATATGGTCGTAGGTAACATACTTAGCATATTTTTGCCTGTAGACAGCAGAAAGAAATTTAATTCAATGACAGCAGTGAAAGTTGCACAGGAGGGAAAGAGAACAGAGCATTGCTCTGGAAAGTAGTAACCACGTGACGCTAGCTTACTATTAATTTAAGATAACTGAAAGGGCATGGAAATGGGGAAAATTTTGTAGCAAAATTTGAAATCGTCTTCGTTTTACCAAAGTATTCAAATATCGCCTGGCATCTCGGTGCTTGTTGTTTGCCATTAAATGAAATGAATGAAATAAAGGATAAGAAGTTATGCTTGATTAGAAGCCAATGATTTACATCCACTATTAGTTTACATTGCGTTGGTTTGACCACAAGATAAGACGGGTGACGTACATTGGTTTGAGCGCAAAAAAAAAGATCAGATAAGCAGATATCAGCACAAGATACGGGCTTAGTAGTTCTGGGAATACCATACATATGTGGCTGTGGTTCCTGTAAAACAATTTTCTCGTTTTTTATAGAGTTTTTACATTGGATAAAATACGAAAAGATATGAAATTATTACTGGTGCGAAAACTTCAATTTTACCAGTTGCGCTAAACCGTTTTTACAGTTCGTCGTGAATAGCAAGCATTAGTAGTTAGCGAAGTAAACTATTGTTACTACTACTACAAATGCATACGAGTTCGTTGAGGAAAGAGAGTCTAAATCGTCGAATTATTGAAAGAGATCACTGTTTCAATCGGTACATTGGGTGCAGAGGACCGTTGAAGTCGACGAGACATATCTTGTGTTGCACAATTTTTCAGAAAAAAATAATTTTTACTAACGTCAAAAAATCGATTGAAGAAACAGCCGGATGTTCAAGTTGCCATTTTGCAAAGGCAGGCGAAACTTTCCATAACCATCATCGGTTATAAGGGCCACCGAACTTCCTGATGCAGTGACTTTTGGTTAACGGTTCTTATTACATCGAGAAGGCTAAAGGATCAGCATTAAACTAGAAAGATAAAAACCTGAGTTAGTAATTTACCAGGGGGCGGGGCAAAGGTCGAGGCAGTAGAAAATTTTCGGAACTATATCCCCTAAGCATTGTACTCCTCGCTCCTCGAATCTTAGTGATAAAGCTGAGACGAGCTTATCAACGAACTTCCCTGTAACGTTATTTTATCGCTGGAGTATGCGTGCTGTCGTTTTTTACGCAGATAAAGTCCTTCATTGCCATTAAGGAGCCCATTGTAGTCATGTATATTTTGCGTAGAACTGAAATATAATGACCTTTGATGTGTTCAGAGTCAATAAAGTTTCAAACAACATTCGGGGTTCATGCGTAGCGCTTAGGGATACTTTGATTTGAACTCGAATACATTAATCCTTCCTACTCAAGGGGTCTGGAGCGGAGCTGTGTAACATTTGCCTTTCAATTCGAGGGCTCCACTATAAAGACAATGGAAATAGTTGTCAGTTCGTAACATAAGGACAAAAGTAAATCGTAATAACTTCATTTATTCCGTTAACAAATTACAAGTCAACTGAGACAACTTTTGTTTGAGTGGACGTATCAGTAACTTAAAATAATCGCCGAAAAGATGAAATCGCCTCAAGTTGCTGGCAGTGTGAATCAAAATAAGTTTCGAGCGCAAGGATTTAAAAATATTTCATGACTCTAATATATGTCAGCCGATAGTGTTAATAACAACATCTTCTAGACTTGTGCATATGAACAACTTTTAGTGGAGTGTAATACGCATGGGTGCACTAATAGCAAAGCTGGTGTTTCCATCCTAGCGTACCACTGTGGGTCACATTCAATATTAAAACGCGCATTCATAACCGGTTAGTACATACACGGACAGACGGAGTATATAAACAAAAACTGCGGCTTCCCTTTGACCTTGTCCACTTATGCACGACGATGTACATGAGAAGACATGTATGGAGACTTTTTCAGTGTTATTTTTTATTTACGTTGCTTTTGGAAAGATTCTTAGCATATTCACGACAAGCGTAGATACAATAGACATTTGCTAAGTCTTTAACTTTATTTCAGCAGTGCATTGCATTGAAGTGACATCAGTAAAAACCAAATTAAATAAGTTGAACTCCCATGAATTTTTCTTAGAAAATATCAAAGGGATGAAAGCTACAAATTAGTCGACTATACATGTCGACCACATAGCGAAAAACCACAACTGGCGGCTGATGTATGTATACATATATACGGTGATGTATAAAGCATTAGAAATTCATCATTCCCTTCGCTTGAAGGACTTGAAGCCCCTTCTTGTTAATTACACAAAGTATGTATGGATGATTTGTACATATATTTATGGTGTCCAAACTCCAGGATAATTTGTAAGATTTCGAAGCAGGTGGAGCAGTTTTCGCGTGCAATTCAATTAACATTCGTTTTTAGTAAAAACTTTGGATAGAAATAAAGAAAACAAAATACATTTTATTTTGTGGAAATTAAAAGCAAAATTTTCTTCACGTGAACGAACATTTTGTCAGTCCTGTGATTGTTGTAACTGTACTGCATCTCTCTCAATTACTAAAGTATTGTTTCCTTATCGGCAATAAGTTCTTGCCGGATGTTTATTGTGGAAAAGAAAAATTGCACGAGAACTAATACTTAACACACTTCTCGATTAATTTTGGCCCGGACCCAAAATGCATTAACTTATCTCTTAATTCATTTCACACAATTGCAACTTTGCAGTAGTTAACAGATAAATATTTCTATGAATTTTGGATTTATAGCAACGATCGTCTGTTCGCATTCTCCATATGTAGGTTCATCTGCTGATGGTTAGCTTAAAAAGTCGACCAAGTAAATAAATTGCTGTTTCCCGATCACGCATTTGCTGTCACCAAGTTTGTTGGGTGATGTGCTCTTTTGTAATGCGTGAGATTTCTGAAACTCTTTCTCTTAAAGCGCAAGGCGCCTAAGTACAGAATTGTCTACGTGAAGATATACATAGAGCTATAGGTAGGCGTCGCTTTAACCTGAAGGAGTGACATTTGTTTTCTTTTTTAATATCACCAGTTTCCCAGGGAGTGTGCCCTATAAGTGTGGTGGTAATGGGCAGAAACAAGTGGGCAACGAGGTAGGAAGTGGCCACAGTCTAATCGGCCATTACTGGCATAATGTGAAGCCAGTGATGCCTTAGATCGCGCCTCTCGTGAGAGAGGCATCTAAGGCATCGTTGCTTAGGGATATAGCACATCCTACATTTGCGGGAGAGGTGGGCGATAACTGAAGCAAAATGCACTCATAGCGTCTGATTGCATATGGACTGAGGCCTGCATAGGCAGGTGTTCCTGTCAAATCCTATATATGTCTGCCTCAAAGAAAAACCATTTTGTTCAATCCGAGTGTTGCCATAAGTCGCTCCGTGGAATGTTGAGAGGGAGAGAGAGAGAGCGAGAGAACTGAGAGAGAGCCTTGCAACTGGATACGCGCAAAATTGGAAATTTATATCTGCTTTATGACGCAAATTTATAAAGAAGTATTTGTGAGTTCTCATAGAATTGTTTCCAGTTTATTTCCGCTTTGATGCATGCTGCAAGCAAACTGAAAGTTTTATATAAGAAGAAGATAGAAGAAGATAGCATTGTTTTCTCCCTCTCGCATTTAAAACTGAACTTCAATCTGATCTGTACATATGTAAGTTTCACTTTGAAGCGAAGTTTCACTTTTTGCTCCTTAAAAATTGTTTTAATTTTGTTTCTTTTATTTATTAATTACTTTTTGAAATAAATCGAGACAAAATCGCAGATAATCCATCCATCCACGTGTAGTAGTAGTAAATAATATTTGCCTTTCATTGAAATTGTGAGACTTCCTTCCTTAAGAAGGATAAGCTTTTATATTTATTTTTACACGAAAGCTTGCCAACCTGCGCCTAGTTAATCTCCCTATTTCCCCCCGAGCGAAATAAATAAATACCTAAATTTTGTAATTGCAAAAAAAAGAACAAAAAAAAAAGGTCCGAAGAAAAAATTTCGCAAGAAATGCAAAGTCGGCTACGAATACTCCTTGAGCGTACAATTAGGTGCATTAACAACAGCAATACATACATATATGTGTACAGAGAAAACAAATAAGAAATTTTTTTTACAAAGCGATTTTATATTTCCTTTTTGTACATATTTTATATAAAATATTTTCAAATCTCATTTTGCTATGTGTGTCTAAACATATAGAAAAAAATGAATAAAAAAATATTGAAAGACATTTTACACCAAATGGAAGCTTTTTCAAAAATATTACTAGTCGTCACAGAAAACAGACACATGTCAAAAAGTGGGCGTTTTATAATTAAGTTATGCATGCGTCTGCAAAGTACAATGCAAGTGACGTCGCCGTATAGATACGTACAGACGTGGATGCATGCAAGTGCCTCACCCGCCGCTACCACTGCATTGGTGGCATTGCATTGTGCCTCACCGTATCCATCAATGTGATGACTTCCGTGAGAGAGAGAGAGAGAAAGAGAGAGAGAGGGAGAGAAAGACTCAGTCTAGTTAGATACAATTGACACTTGGGGCTGACTTAGTTTTACTTTCCCTTCTCTTACATGTCTATCCGTCTGTCTGTCTGTTCTTATATTTGACGCAGACACACATTGTGCAATAACGATTTGTAGATTGAATGACAAGTGAGCAAGTAAACCAGTGTCATTAACGGAAAATACTTAAATTAGGTAAGGGTTTCCTCGCAGATATTCATTTAAAGCCATTTTAATGGGGGAAAGCCATTGTTCGTGCTTGCGGTGTAAAGCTATTAGACAATAATATCGTTTGATCTTTCCGCTAGGCAGTGAGGAAGTGAGTATCATCCCATCTGCACATGTCGCTATGGTCACTGCGTGCAGCAATGGGTGTTGGAGATATTTTGCACTAAAAAATTGGAAAGCTTTGTATTTAAAGTTCGGCAATTAATTCGGCAATCGAAGCTAAGCAATTTAGTTGAAAATTCAATTCAAAAGAAGATAAATTCAAGACACTAAGATTTGGCACAATTCAGTTCAGCGAGAAAAAGGTATTGAAATCTATGTTCGTAGAATATGCATTCAACTATGGATTCAATCGTTATTGTGTATCGTCCGTCGATAAATTCTATGGGTTCAAACGTTATTGTGCTTTTCTTATTACTTTTGTTTTACACAATTTTCTCCTTGTACTATGCTGAACTGTATGCGAAATTGAGCCTACGTGCATGAGTCTGTATGCGTATATATACATAATGCATACATGTATGCATATACATTACATGTACATATAGATGAAATGTTACTCAATAACAAATGAATTTGTTATTTGCTTTTGCTTTCATTGGTGATATTGTGTAATTTTCTTCACTTTTATTCATTTTTGTCTTTTTGTTCTTCGTGTATATATTTGCATTTGTATGCATTCCATTCACACATTTATATCATCATCATCATCATCATCGTCATTAGCATTACAAAAATCCATACAAAAAACATATATCGACTGATGCATTGATCGACCGATTGTATGTATATATTTATATATATATATATATATATATATATATATAAAGTGTAAATGATTATATGCATTCAAACAAAATTATATAGATTTTTGATATATTTGTGTAGATTTTTGCTATTTTCTCCTTTTTTTGTTTACCAAAATATCGAAGCAAGAACAAAAAATCCAAAAAATTAAAAAAAAGAAAAAAAGAGAACACAATTTGCCATTTATATCTATTTTTGGTAGTACTCGCTCGATAAGCGCTTTTCCATTCATTTCATTTATTGTTCTACAACACATACCTTAAGCTTTAATCCGTTCGTTGCTGTTGTTCTTATTATTGTTGTACTATACTCTGTGTACTTGTTTTTGTGTTGTTCTTGTGTGAAAATGCAAAAAATATTAGTTGATTAAGCAATAACGGTATTCATTTTTTTTTTTTAATTCATTTATAGTTTTGTAAGGTTGATTTTCCAGATGTTAAGCGCTTCCGTTAAACGATTTTTTTGCTCAGACATTTTGACGCATCACGTTTTTTATTATTTATATTTTTATAGATTTTTAAAATCACTTTTTACTTTTCGTTTATAAATTTTTATAAATAAAAATTTTTTTTTTTTTTTTTCAATAATTTTTAAAATATATGGTTTAGTGTTTTTTTTTTTTACAATTAAATTTTACTTCAATTTTCTATTAATAATTTATAATTTATGACAATTATAAGAGCATTTGGGAAGAAGATATAGAACGCGTTCTCTTTCGTCGAAGATCTCAATATGCTTTAAAGATGTCCGAACTGTTATTAGAGAAAAAAGAGGCAGAGTGTATCTAATATCTTGACAATGCTTTGAAAACCTGACGAAATTTTCCCGAATCTAAACGGAAAATTTATTTCTAAGTTATTCCGAAACGCTCAATTATCTATCGCGACTTTGCGATAAAGTTCAGAATTTTTACGTTCTAACAAGCGAATGTAACTTCAAGAGGCTCTGCGGCGACTTAAAAAAGTCAACGGTGTACAAAATGACGATGTCACGGTATACGGAAAGCAATTAAAACAAATACAAAGATTATAGCCGACTGAGAAATATTCTCCTGTAGGTGGTATAGAGGAAGTGGTTGAAAAAGTACTCGAGGGTACCAAATTTCATCAAAATATCGACGTGTAAGTTGAACATAAGAAAATAAGGCGGACATACGGACCGAAAGGGTTAAATCGATGCAGAAAGCGATGGGACTATCTCAAGTCCTTCTAGGCTTTGTACACATACGCACTAATTTACTACATACCCTTGCACCACAAGCGGTAGAGGGTAAAAAATAGCTTCCAATAATTACGGCCCAACAATCAAGCACGAAAGCATTAAAATTCTTTACTTCGAATTCTAAAATCGAAATTGGGTTTGAAATTTGTATGCATGCATATGTCTGCTTACACAAAAGACAACAGATAATGAACATTTGAAACATAACATCTGTCTTCGCTTGAGGAACTTTGGATAGGAGAGAGTGCTAAACATGCACAGAGACAATTAAAAGTCTTATATTTCTTATACCATTTATCCTCAAATCTTTGCACTCATCCTATATATGTCCTCTTCTGTGCTACACAGAAAAGTGCGCATAGGGATAACTCCTCCACAAAAATACACTTAGAGCAGACAAACTTTCGATTCAGCAATTTTGATGTTGAAGATACACCGCATGCTGGAAGCCAGTTGAATCTGATGAAGAGACAATAAGGGCATTACTTGATTCAAACTGGCGAATAATAACTCATCAGATGCTTGGCTATAAAAGAAAATGAAATTACTTTCCGCACAACCTAATACGTAGCTATCAAAGATGGTATTACTAATCAATCCATAAAAATCATCAGGACTTCATAGTACTAGTGTTTGGGAAGGTCTCAGTGATTCTCGATGACTGAGTTTAAAGGAATTTTATTTGTTGGTTAGGAACCAAACAAGCTTACGACCTTTTTCGATATATCTACTAATAGATTTTTTTTCGAAGCAAACCAAATACACGCACTTTTGTCCGTCGATGTAATGGTGATTGCAGCAAAAGTGTGCTGCGCACATTAGAAACTGTTCAGGTGAATGTGTTTGATTTAGAAGCAAATTTGAAGGCTGCCTTTAACGGTACGGTTACTTTCAAAACAAAAGAACAGGCGTGCAGTTTATTACTGGTCCGGTGCAGACTGGCCCGTCAAGATCGTAAAACAACAAATGAAATTAAATCGTTCCTTGTACACTTTACTCCGCGATTAATGAAATGATAATAAAAAGGGAATAAAGTTATAAGGGCATGAAGTGAGCCAAGTCGAACATCACCAAGTGAATCAACATTGAGAACGTGTCCTTTCGGTTTTACTTAACTTCAGACGGTCTTCACTAATTCGCCACAAGAGTAACTGCGCAGAGGGCGATCTCGAAAAAAGACCTTCAAAAGTAAATGACTCCCTGACTGAATCTATCAATTACGAGCAAATAAGTAAAATTTAAAATTCTTCTAAGGGCCCAACACATGACGTATTCACCACGATAAACGTGATTTAAAAACTTAGAGCGGAACTGGTACTTAACCTGTCCACAATTAATGAACGCACAGACAATATTTAGGTATTAGCTTGAAATGAAGGGCCACAAGGAATCGCTTTAGCAATGCAATCTTTGGGTGCGTTTTGTACTTTCACTGTTAATGGGCGGCTGGTTGATGAACGCTTTAGAGGAGTGATTTAGAAGCAAATATTTTTCTTTTTCGCGAATTTTAAATATGAAACAACATTACTCGCATCCTTTTTGATTGACGATAACATCACCTCCTCTATCTTTTACCCTTTCTACCAGCGTTCGTAAGAGCTCGACTAAATTTTAAATCCAATTTATTTCTCACTCCATCGTGGACTTGTTAGTAGACCGTTTGGAGCCGCTTTGGCACCGAATGTGCAAGTGATTGTAGAGAACATTCGAGTACTGGAGGTTGTCGGTGCTTCCGAGGGTGTTTTAAATTCTTATCCATTGTGGGCGTGCATGCAAACAGATCGCGCCTATGTTCTAACCAGATCGATCAAGGAATGTTTGTACCAAATTTCTATTACGTATCTTCATTTTCGCGACTATGGCGATGCATTAAATTAGTGCGTCAAATTAACGAACGTCGGTAAATCTGGTCTTACGCGCGTAACTTGAAATTTAAATCCTTTATAATGTAAATCAAATTTTGATTCCTGGATGTGTTGCGTGTATTGCATTTGTTAGCTTTCTCGAGTTAAACAAGAACTGCTTCTTAGAATTTAAAGCAAGTAAGAAGAAATTTAGTTTACGGTAAACACGAAGAAAGAAATCTTATGCTACACGCAATGAAAGCTGAGCGGAGAAAAGTGAAAGGGTTTCGTGTATGCTTCCAAAGCAAGAGAGTAGGTCTGAAGGTCTGACATGTTTGAAAATGTGTCATTTTGCCGGCGCTTATTTACATATAAGTTTTCAACAAATTTTTTTCTATCCACTTAAACGAATGATTGGCTTCTTTTTTTTTTTTTTTTTGGTGAAGAACGGATAATCAATTTGAGGAAAAGTTTCTTAATTTGATTTTTTATTTTTATAGATAGTTTTGTTTTCTTGCAAACATTATATCGGATTAGTTGAGGGAAAATAAAATGTGTCTGATCTTTCGAGGATATATATTTTAATTGAGTAGAATATATATAAAAAGTTAAATTTTAATAATACTGTGCATGATTGATTACCTTCTTGGTAATCGTCAATTACATTTTTGGATATGAATGAACATTAATTCCAAAAATTTCATTTCATTGTTTGTGATTTTTTAAACAAGTTTTTTTTTGATTTTTCTGTTTTTCGTTTTTATTTTTCCTACAGACTATACATCTGTTGGAAAGTATTGCATACAAAATTTTATTAAGCATATTGTTATTACTATTATTTACATTTTGTTTTCATCATTATTTCCATTTAATAGCGTTTTGCACGAAAACACTTTTGCTATCTATTGATTTTTAACAAAAAAAAAAAAAAAAAAAAAAAAGACGGAAAGGAAAAGCACAAGAAAAAGGAAAGGAGGAAAATTAGCATTTGTAAATGTATTGCTGAAGCATATTGTGTGAAAGCGCACACACAATAACATGGTTTAGCATATGTTGCGAAAAAAAAGAATTTTTCTTTTTTCTTAATACTGTTTGTAGAACCATTTCACACAAGTTTTCGTACACTTCGTATTGAAGGTTATTTTTCTAGACACATTTTTCTTTTTTTCTTTTCACTTTTATTGGGTTTCATTTAAAAGCAGGTTAATATACGTTTCGTTGTAGTATTTTTGAACTTTACTGTATAAATAACATATAAAAAACGCAGCGATTAACGTTTATGAGGGTAACTCATTTTTCTTTCTATTATTTCTTTCATTTATTTATTTATTTACTTATTTTTTATTTTTTATTTTTTCTTTTCTTTGTATCTGTGAAATCTTTATTCACTTCACGATTTACCGCAAAGTTATTTGTGTTTTCTACGCTTTTAAAGTTCAACGAAAACTAACTTTTACTGGTTCGATTTCATGTTCACCACAAAAAACTGACAGAAATGGCTCTGAATGGAAAATTTTATATTTCCAATGCGCTTATATAGGAGAACAAAGATAACATGCTTTACACAAAGTAACAACAGTCTGCTAAATTTACATTTAGTTGAAGTAAAACAGAAAAGAGAGAAGCAAAATTTACCATTCTATAATATTTACCGCTACTATTACTAATACTAGTAGCAAATTAATATAAAAAAATGTTTGCAAAACAAACAGATCCAAACATAATAACAGAGCGGGCTTCTTTCTATATGTAATGTCTGACTAGAATTGTACACAATATGTAGTTAAAACAACACACACGCACACACATATATATATATATATATATCACACACATATATATATATCTATATATATATATATATATATCTATATATATATATATATATATCTATATATATATATATATATATATAAATATAAATGTACAGGACGTACGCATATAAAAATATCTTTAGGCTTCATCTGTTTCTATTTTTCGTAGTTAGGTTGATTTTTCTTCATTCCTCTATAGGAAATTATTCAAATCTAAGTTAAACGTATACATCACCACCCATCATAATAAATTGTTCTAAATTCGTGGAGAATATTCAATCATATTATCACAATGCACGCGATATTAAACCGTATATTAGCCGCACACGACGTATGAGTGATATTTTCATCATATTAAGTAAAAGAAACACAAAACGAAAAACTATGGTAACAGTAAGCAAAGTCACGAAAATTTACCACAATACTGAATAATTTTGCCAATTCGACAGACCAAGTTCGAAAGTCAACATGATGAAAAAATAAAAAAAAAAATTAGAAAAAATCCTGAAGGACTTTATTATTTCATTATTATTGTTGCTATTAATTTAGGCAGAGAAATAAATTCCAAGACGAAAGTCTTAAGGGACGTAAGACTGTCGGTTTTATTGAAAACTCTACCGTACTTGAGATTTGAACGCACAACCATTCAGTTGCTACTCGGCTTATCAGGCATATGAAAAACTAAAAATTGTCGTTTAATTGGCTTAGGAGACTTTATCAAAACAATAAAGAAAAACTATGATAAATGATGTTTTAATCACATAAGCGGGTATTCAAAAAATTAATCGAATTAATCCGAATATTACTTTCCGTTCAAAAATTACTTTATTTTTCTATTCAAAAAACTTTTTTTTTTTTTTTTTTTTTGCTTTAAGGTCTGCAAAAAAAATGCACAGAATTCTCGTTTTATTTATTTAAAATTTATTTGTTCATTTAATGAGATTTCATTGATTTAATTCTTTACTATATTGCCTCTCGTATTACTAGATCTCTAGAGTAGTAGTACGTTCCAGGTTGAAGCACGTTTTCTTTATTCTTTATGCCTATAGTTTTTTTTGCTTCTCCTCCTTTCTACATTTCCTTACACATTCATTCTTTGCTTTGGTTGCTGACTTTGTTGGTTTTTGCTTAAGTTTGCGTTTTCTACAAAGTGAATAGAATGCTAAAATACTACTATTGAAATACTTTTCCAATGACAATGAAATTTCTCGTATTTTGATTCTTTTTTTTTGTTTTTCTTTTTCCTCTTTCTGTTATAATTGGGTCTTTCTAAATATACTAAGTAAAGTAGGGTAGTGTACTCCACACACAAAAAAAAAAAGCGTACTCGTACGCGTATAAGTAATGGTGTATATGTGTGGGTCATTAAATACGTAGGAATTTATTACATTGGAATAGTAAAAGAAATTGAGAGATGATAAGACAAGAGAGGAGAGGAGATGAGAGGAGAGCAAAAAAACGCAAGCACACACATTTATTACGACTGATGTATTAAATCGGTGTAAATAGCGTGTGGGTATAAGCCTGCACATGCGTTTTATGCTCGCCTATTAATATCGTTTATGAAATTATTGTGAATTGCAAGTTTTTTTATTTGACGTTTTGACAAGTTTCTGATAAAGCTTTTCCCACATACATATAAGAAGGTGAGTTTGCGCGTGATTTTTACTTTGTTTAAAAAGAAAAGCTAAATAAATAACACATGACCGCCGCATTTTTATAAGTTTATAAGAAACTTTTTCTTTTTGTTTTTAGACTATTTTAAAGAATTAAAACACTTCTAAGACTAAAACTGTATATAATGAAATTAATAGTAAATAAAAAATTGTAAAATATTTAAGTCAAATAACTGATGTGCGAGTTTCGCGAAATTTAAGGCACTTTGCAACTTATACAGCTTCTTAGCCTTCCTCGATTGCCTTTAAAAGCGAAAATTTAAAGCTAATATAGTGTCCCGTTATATTTTGTGTAAACATGTTTACATGTGTGCATAACACTTTAGTATATCGTTATATACAATAGATGAATTTATTGCAATCGGCAGACAGACAGACTGGCGGACGGACATGCTTAAATCGATTCAGAATTTGATTGCTGAAGGGGAATATATTCATATACTCTGTTGGATCTCTGAAGCTTCCTTTTGGATGTCGCAAACGTTTCGACAAAATAAACACACTTTTCATGCTTCCCTGGTGGATATGAAAAGAAGAAAGAATAACTCGTTGGAAGATAAAATCATATGTCAATATTTTATCAAATATGATATGGATAAGAGATAACGTGTTCTTAAGTAGTTCTTGTAGTTTGCATTGAGGGATGAGACACATTTAAAACCGGAAACCATATAAAAGTGCAGCTTACTTATAAAAGTAGTTTCTTCGCGTGAAGATGCTATCGATTGTTAGAGCTCTGTCAGGGCTGATTGATATTAGTAGACGCAAAAACATTAACTTATGCATCGAGAAAATATACTATCAGTTGTCCACGAGAAAGAACAGCATTAAATGGATTATTATGGAGCATCTTTAGTTTCATTTCACCTAAAGGATGGCCGCATTTCGGTAATAAGATTTGCTCGAATTTCTTTTAAAACCCAAGATATCGTCAAGCATTCCGCAATCTTACGGTGATCTCTATACAACACTCACATGTCAGGCTATGAAATAAGAGAACAAAAATGATGATTCATTTTGATTCATGCTTAGGTTATAAAGCAACGATCTAAGACGCCAAAATGTGTTTCGTAATTTTTTTATAAACTCTTTCGAGTCAAATTTGCAAGTTAGCGCCTGCTTCGATTTCTTCGACTTCTTAGACATACTTCTAGGAAGTTTTTGGGATATTCTGATTTACTGATTTCAGTAGCAAAGGCATCAATAGCCGAAGGCGCTCGCACAAAACAATCACATATTTGACCTATTACCGAAATATCTCTTATATATATATACAAGAAGCAATTACAACAACAGATGAGAATCGTCGCTCTTCGAGTGCACAAAAGCATTACACAAGAAGCCCAAATAGAAGCCATTCTGCATGACGAATGTGTGTACGTGGTATGATATGTTTTTGTATATACTGCCTACTGCGCCTAGTATTGAGATGAAAGCCAAACTTATTAAAGGGTGTGTATGTATGAAATTTATATGTTATTATTTCTCATCTTAAGGCAAACATTTATTTGGCATGAACTTATACGGAATGTGTGTACGTTCGGCTAGATTTATGTGTTTCTTGTTAAGAATTTCGGCTACTTTTATTATATGCGCTATCGAAAGTTACAAGTATATTCGTTTCGGTAAAGCCTTTGCAAAATCTACGACAAAACTATTTGTATATCTTTGATCCGTATCAAATTTTGAATTGATTTATGTCTGTATGTCTGTCTGTCCGTCTCTTGGTGATAACTAGTCCCCTGATCGGAAAAATTAAAATAACGAGTACCAAGTGGGCAAAGAAGACTTGTACAAAAATTTGGTTTGTCCCTCAAAAGTTATCACGTATGTCTTGTGGATGAGATTACAGCAAGGAGACCTTTTACAGAAGTGAATAATGTGACGGTCACGTATGCTATATATCCAAAATATCTTTTTTTTTCATTTTTTTTTTAATCTTTTTTTTTTTTTAAAAAAGGCGGTGGCTATAAAAAATCGGGCCACATATCGTATTTTTATTTGTTGCATTTCTTCTTACCGGTCATTTAACGACTTGAAGATGAGGCGTTATTCCGATATATTCACATTACAATTTTTGTATCCTACACCACTTGTGGTGTCAGGGCATATTGAGTTTGCACCTACGTATACAATACCCAGAAGCACTTGAGATGGGCCCAACTGTTCTTCAGCGTCCTTTTCTTAACTGATCTAAGCTTGTGTGTCTGTCTGTGCCTGTGTCCGTGCGATCGTCTTACAAGTGATTTGCATTGTTTTTTGAGATGTTTTGATGAAATTTAGACCAAGGATGACCTCCGTCAAAAGTAGTTCGGATAGGACCACTTTTTTGACGACTAATCGTTTTAACAATTCATTTTAAAAAGTCGTTATATGGGCGCAGTGGTGTAGGGTATTTAATAATAGGCCGTGCCCCAGTATAGTGTTTCATTTGTTCTAGTTCTAGTACTTTTTAATAATCATAGCATCCATTTTTTTCGGATTGCTACCAAAATTGGCATCTATCCTCAACATTGCTTGGCAAATCACCAGGAGAAGCGGCACCGTTGTATAGCGTATACAAATTGTTAAAATTTATTACGAAAATAATGAATCGATTCGGGATACGAAACGATTCACGGATTACGTAAAATTGACCAACAGAGGTCTTTGTAGTGTAATTGAAAATTACAAAGCAAATGATCAGTTGGCGTGCTGTTAAGATCCTAACTTGTCGGAAGAGATTGCACTTTCTTAAGGCTTCATATGACGTATCCTTCCAAAAAATGCGCACTTTAAGGCATTTATAATAAATTAGGCCATTCATCAATTTAAACTAAATGACCCTTCAATGCGCAGAAAATTTGCGGGTCGGGTTTTCGAGCAACTTGAATAAAAATACAAACATGCGCAGAACAAGTGCACCTTATAAACTAACGGTCGGAATGTCATGGAAAGTCGATACTACCTAAGGGTCACATGGATCCGCCATGTTATAAATACTTATGTGTATCCTGTGATCGTGAATGCATGCTTCTAAGCCATATGTATATTTACATATGCATATATATGTATATGTATCGAGTGGTGGTTGTGCACGTCGCTGTCACTACCGCAATTAAAGCGTAGCAGTGTGGAAAGCTTCTTCTCTTCTTTTTGTGTTGAAGTTCTACAACCTTTTTTCGCCTTCAATGCTTCCTACAAGGAGGCGATTTATGATCCTAATTACTGAACCTCAAGTGGGCGTTTGAAAAGACTCGAATACTTGCATACATTTTCGCTACGCTTTTCACTTTGTTTGTTGAATTATTTTCCTCCTCGATTTATTTTTTATTATTTATTATTATATGTTCCCGCACACAATAAATTTTTTTTAATTTTTTCTGCTTCTGCAGTCTTTGGACAATTTATGTTTTTTCCGTGTTGTCGTCTTGCCGTCTTTCCTATATACTTGTTAGGAAATACCAACTTAACTATGAACGTCAATAGTTCAAATCACTTTTCATTTTACATAAACGAAATGAAAAATATTTCCAGTTTTAACAAGAAAAACTTGTCTGAGTACAAGTATCGGTTCAATTTTCCAGTAAATGTCGTTACAGGTGTTTAATTATGTTTCATAAAGTTCGTTCCCTGTTTGTTTTATTGCACTGATAAAATGTAACAGTGTAACAGTTTCGACATATTATGTCCATTAATTTAACTTAAAAAAAGTATTACAGTTATGACAATTTCTGCCTGTTTGTTGGCCGATATAAAGTTTAAGTGAATAAGAGGTGCAAAGTTAAGTGAACAACCCGGTAAAAATAGCAAAATGCTTTCCTTCTTCTTTTCGAATTTTTATAACAATTTGAAAAAGGTTCGCTTCCAAATCCGCTGAAAGAGGCTACCAATTGGGGCAATATTGTTAAAGATTCAATATTTTGCCGGTACTATTGGGAGGTGAAAGTGTTATCAAACACGGTAAATGTGTAGCCTTCATCTTCCATAACAAGACTTAATGGTTGACAAGGAGAATATCAATGGGCTGCAGGCCCATTCCGTATATTCTACTCAATTGAACTTCACAAAGCAAACATTATAGTTCCTTGCTTTCCCAGTTGGAATGGGAACTTCTTAAGCCCTTTTATTTTGAGAAATATGTACAAACAATCTAGTGATTCCACTTGGCGCAGATTAATTTATCATTCAAGGACTACCTAACGTTTCTATTGTAATTACAATGTGTAAGCAGAAATTAAATGAGGAAACTTTTAAAAAAATTAATTCCACTTATGAATCGATGTTTCGCAAAATTCTTAATGAAAGTGCGCTTGATGACGTACTTGTTCCTAAGGCAATAATAATAACTTCCACTAGTTTTTCTTTTTGAATGTAGAGATGAAACCTATATGCCGTGAGCTAATTTATGCGAGCTGCATAGAGGAGGAATAACTGGCGAGAACGAGTACAACTCTGTCCATCAACTGAGGACGCGCTCTGCAATTATGCTTACTATTTAACAAAGGATAAGCTTGAGCGGCAAGAAATTGAAGAAAATCTTTAATACTACGTTGGGGTGAAACCGAATTTCGTCGACGAAATAAAAGAAGCCAGTTGAACAGTTGTTCGTTCGCATATAGATGAGTAGTAACATAAAATAATAGCCGATCGTTGGCAAAAGTCAATTTCCTGCGCCCATCAAGAGCGTTCGTTATAGAGTAAGTACATCAAGGATATGGCAAGAGAATAAAAATTGTGAAAATAATAATATGAACACTTCGAGGTAGCCACTCAGATAGCTACTAAGTAAAACCACAATAAGTAAATCGAAATTGGGAAAAACATGTGCAGAAAGTGCTCTCAGGTGGGCTGTAATGTTCACTTAGGACTATTTAATTATATGAATACGTTCAGAGGCAATTTAGAGACACAATGGTTGTTCGACTATGATATTCGCAGCGAATTGCCTGTTCGCAAACATCAATTGTTGATGGACGATTAAACCTCACTCACAAACTACTGTCAGAGAGAAAAAAACAGGCCATCTACAGGAGCAAAGGTGCGATCAAACCAAATCCTTCTCATGAAAGTCAAGCAATTAAAGTAAGAAGTAATTCTTACGAACCGTGGAAAGTGAGCAGTTTCGCAAAAATTTAACCATCATTCGCCAAACTGAAGCCTAAACTATTACAACGGAATACATCGTTGAGGAAGAACAGTGGTCGTGAGACCAGCAATGACCGCACATTTTGCCTGACAATGACCTAATCCATGCAACTCCACTTTTGCGGAGTTGTAAAAGAAGCGAGAGGGATGAGATGCAATAGCCTACCCTAAAATATAACTGTGTGGGAGCAATCAACTGCCCTAAAGTACAACTGTATTCATCGACTTTTGCCGCTCTCTCCGCTTGTACTCACCGATCATTCAACAAAGAATAAAGTCGAGCTATTGCTACAAATTAAAGCAAATCTTTAATTTCACAATCAGGAGATGAAAAATTGCTAAAACTCCCCCTTGTTTTCACCCGTGAGTCTATCGTTTTCGGATAAGCTTATAGAGGTTAGCTTTCACTTAATTTGGATTCATTCACAGCCACGGAATTCGCTTGTAAACACTATGTTCTTCTGCAAAATGTTGATTGCATCTGTTCAATCACCTTAAACCAGTGGTTTCCAACCTTTTTGTACTGGCGTCCCCCTTTTTAAAAAAAAAATGAATGCGTCCCCCTTTAAAAAACAAATTGTTGCGTCCCGTTAATTTATCTAAAAATCAAATTTCATACCTACTCCGCTAATATTATAATTTACAAAATATATATAATATATAATTGGATGTTTTAGCATTTGTGCACCAAAAATCCATGGCGAGGATTGCGGATTACGTATACTGCTGATTCATTTTTTTGACCCCTATTTTACTTTTTTGATTTGTATTTGAAAATCATATTTTGGAAACAGCTACACGCCCCCCCCATGCAACAGTATCGCGTCTCCCAAGTTGGAAACCACTGCCTTAAACCAAAGCGAAAAAGTTGCATTTAGTAAACTGTTTAGATATCGAAAAATGAGCGTAAGCCTTCGGCTTAAAACTATGGAAAGTCATGTACAAATTTTTGGAAAATATTACGTAATTTACTATATAAAGAGAAATATAAAGGCAACTATGCGATAGATTATTGGAACGATCGAGTAGAGAGGAATAAGCAAATTTTTCTGACTGAACGACAACGTACAATAGCTACCATCCTTTATATATTTCTAAGTGTATTAGAAAACCTTATTTTCTATTTTCGTCAATGCGAAAGCATTCAAACCAATTGACTACATAACGTGGATTTATCGTTAGACGAGCCTAGATGAGTGCCACGACATCTCATGCTCCATAAATCAATTTGAAAACGTTTCAAATATAAAATTTTAATGCTCTTTGCCATCGAGATGCCGAAAAAATTTCGAGACAAGCAGAAAAATTGCACGCAACCCTTGCACTCCTAATTTTTGTTTTTTTACTTATCACTAACGCAATAATTAATTTACGGCAGGAAGGCATAGAAAGTGGCCTGAATAGACAAAGCACGACTCCTCTAGGATCGGATATAATGCTGACTCTAGCTCGACATACGGAGTGGTGCAAGAAACACATTGTCGACCCATTGTCGACATGGGAGTGCAAACGGTTAAGAGTAAATATATTAGAGAATTATTTACGAAAGCATTTCTCTCAAAGACTTCCATCATTCATTTGCCTTTAAATTACTGAAGACTTTGGAAAAATTTTCCATCGGTCTTTTGCATTTCGATATGATATGAAAGTGGAGTGAAGTTTGTTCCCACTTTTACAGATTTAAATTTAGCCCTTCTGCCAGCTAATGACTAAACATTTCTAAATCTGGTTTCAATGACCATCGAAATCAGAGTCTATTTTAGAGATATCGCCCGATGTCATTTAAATAACTTTATTTAAAGACCGAGTGCGTTAATATTTTGGAATTTTCTTCAGGGCTCAAAGAATTTTCTTAAAATTTTCCAACTATATTAGGGAAGAAATTATGAGGAGAAAAAACAAGAAGAAAAGGTATTTATTTTGAAAAATTTTGAAAGGAACGCACTCTTAAAATATGAGGCAATGCCTCGAACAAGACTGCTTGGGATCTATAGATTGTTCCATGTCTTTCAAAATGATTAACAATTGGAATTTAAAAGTTAACTTAAAGGTTTAAGAAGTTGAGGAATATTTTGAATGGCTTTTCGTCCGTTTTCTCTGTCCGTTTTATTGTAACGAGAGACTTTAAAAATATTGAGCTTGGGGGAAAGTTTAATATGTGAGTATAAAAAAAATTACAAATTTGTAAAGTTCGTATAAGAAAAGGAATGTTTCATGTAGAAGGGGAAAAATAAGAGGTAAGAGAGAGAGAGAGAGAGAGAGAGAGAGAGATAAATAGAGAGAGAGATAAGTACGCATATCCAATATAAAGAAGAAGATATGGACGTGGACGCACATACGAAATAGCGAGCGAAAGAGTGTGTTAATGTAACTTACCGAAAAGGAAGGAAAATATGTATTAAGAAAAAAAGATATGTAAAATAAAATATGTAAATAAATAAAAAAATATGTAAATAATAATAATAACAATAAAAATGATAATAATAATCATAGTGTTCATAATAATAGTAAAGGTGAAAAATTGGACAAAACGTTTTAACTTACCAGGGCCGACCCCATCATATTCATATTGTCCTGTATTAACTCTCAGCAAATGACTTTGCATTTCCTCTTCGGAACTATTAAAATTCCGTTGTTGTTGGGCGCTACTCATGTGGCGACGAGTACTGTACGACGCTGAGTCCCTGGAGTAACCACTTTCGCGTTGTATTAATGGGGGTTTTTGAGAGGAAGGCTGAGTATTGTTTGGCGGTTGACTTGTGACGCTGCTTCCCAAGTTATGGGAGGGCATCGACAAGTGAGACACAGCCGCAATAGCTGCATGATGATGCGTTGTAGTAGTCATCGCTGACATTTGTGCATTGCTGTAAGAAGAAGATGAATGGATTGGAGCCTTTTGTTGTTGTTGTTGTAACGGCTGTTGACCCTGATGAGGCAGTTGCGTTTGATGGGAAGATGGCAGGGCATGACTCTGGCCACGCAAGCCAGTAATCATTGTTTGCTGTTGTTGTTGCTGTTGCTGTTGCTGTTGCTGTTGCTGTTGCGATAATGCGGAATGAATTTGCTGCTGTTGCTGTCGTTGACTTGGATGCGTTAAGTGCGGATGCTGTCTCATCAGACCATCAATTTCTCCCTAAAAAAGCGTTTCATTAAAAGGATTATAAAAAAAGTGCACATCTTTGCATAAGAGATCTTAATATAGTGAGAAAATGTGATGTTAATATCGTCGTACTTGGTAGTAACGAAGATCTTCTTCGGCATACGTTGTTAAATCGACGCCCCCCATATTGCTGCTTATAATTTCGTTTTGAGCGCGATATTGTTGTTGCTGTGAGGTTATAGATTGAACACGTTGCCTTTGTTGACTCTGACTCATGGCGTCCATGCTTGCTTCCGTGCCCGACATGCGACGATTCGTTGTCTGATCTTGTTGGGAATACTGACGTCTCAAGACGCTACCTGTATGCTCTAACGGCAGATTTTCCTTTTCGGCTGCACTACGCGTGCGCTCCAACTTTGGCCGCTTATCCGAGTTGTCGTGAACATCTGCCACCGTTTGCTGAGATATGTCCTGTTTGGAATTTATGTTTTAAGTGAAATGTTGACTTTGTTTCGCCATTTTGCTTTGAGACTTACGCTGCTGCCATCCGGCTCTATGCGTCTTATGAAACCATCTTGGTGTACGGTCACCTTGTTAATCCATTGGCCAGTTTTTGATAGTAACTCTTGTTTTTTACGACACAGTATGCACACCCAAATAACCTGGAATCGTTAATTAATTACAATCAGTTGACTGTCTGCCCCTTAGAGCCCCTAACGTTCAATGATCTTTCCTTTTTTGTTGTTGTTGTTGTATTGCCATTCGATGACGGGTCGGTCAGTATTATAGTGATTATGGTTAAATATGAAATCTGTCGCTTCGCTGCCAACAATTGCAGGCTCTTAAAAACAATTCTACCACTTTGGTGAATAATTGAATTAAATTAGCAAGAAAAACTACCTTATTGTGTACATTTCCAACTGAATTCTATTGACGCTGTGCCAAATCACATGAAGATAGAAAGGAAATTGGTTAAAAGCATACCAAGTTACAAACACAGGGGCACAGTTATGTTTGCACGTGGTGAGAGAAAGAAGATTATTTTTTGTCGTGCCAAACAAGTAATATTAGCTGACGAGAGCCACAACAATAACAGCAGCCGTAAATCGCTTCTTGTTTTTTGCAAACGCAAATTGATCGCGGGCACTTAAAAAGTCTTTAAGTATTTTGTTTGAAAGTGCGGTTTGGAAGTTAAATGCGAAATACTATCGAGAAACAATTAACCGTTAACCGACAGTTACTAAGCAATCACTTATCTAAATAGTTAAGAAATATTAGTTTACATCTCACTTGAATATTAAAGTTATATAATATATACGCATATATTTATATATATATATATAAGTATGTATATAGAGATTTGTAAATTTGTATTTATCTAATCATGGCAGCGAAATGCATTATTTCAAGTGTGACATAATTATCTGAATTATTTTTTTAGTTGTTTTCCTCTCATGCTTCATGTTCCCTCTATCTGTCCATCTTCAGCAATAAAAGACGGTCAAGGAGTCAATTAGAGCAAGTTTGCGTTGAGCCAAAATATGATTAGAAATTTTTCATTATCAATTTTCGTCCCGCCAACACAAGTAGTAACGAATTTTCGATATCAAAATACATTTTCGAGGTTTCTTTTTTTTTGCATTTCTTCTTCCTGCGCCGTAAGGTATCAAGTGACCCACATTTAAATAACGAAAAAAAGTAGTCAAACACATTGAGAAAAACTCACATACACGCACGTACAAGCGCACACAAACTCACAACTAGAAATGACCTGCCGCGTGAAATAAAATAAAACAGAAAATTAACAAAACTTATGTACAACAACAATTAGTAAAAGATGTTCATTGCGAGTAATGGCTGTTGATGGCGAATCGAGACCCATTTATACTCACATCCTCACATCAAAGGCAACAGAGAGAGAGAGAGAGAGAGAGAGAGAGAGAGAGAGACAAGAGGAGAAGAGAAACAAACGGTTTCAATGATAAGAAAATTCAATAAACAACTGAAAGCAACATAAATAAGAAACAAGTTATTATCAGTTTGGGCCAAATTTTTCAATAACGACCATCTGCCTATATACACACAGTGTATATGTATACGTGTGAATGTATACATGCAGAATATTTTATTGCATGGGCAGGCTGAAGGAAACCCCCAACAGTAGTTTTACAATCTTGGATTATTGTACAAATTAAAAACTGTATGCAGTTGCTTCGCCTTATATATGCCTTTTTTTTGGGGGGGGGATATGCCGGATAATTTTGGGCTAATTTTTTAGCTTAACTTAAACTAAAAACTCTGACATTTTCAAATAGCTATGTAGAACAAGTGACAAAACACTCTTACTACCTACCTATCGTATAGTTATTTATGTAAGGACTTTTGAAAATAAGGCGTTGTCTGGGTTGTGGTCGCAAAAGTATTTCGATCTGAACCATTTTCAATGGCGTTCGTTCTTGGGCCAAAACAAGTCGCTGTAAAACTAATCTTTAAAAAATTGAAGACAGACGGACAGACAAGCTAATAGATCGATTCAGAAACTGATACAGAATCGCCTTTATGGGTGTTGCATACGTCCGCACAAGCATTGTACCACAAGTGGTAGAGGGTATAAAATGTGAGAGAAGATCGGCTTTGAGAGGGGATTCATTGTTCAAATTTTGCGTATTTTCGCATTAAGATATCGCGAGCTCCAAGTAAAAATTTAGGATCACAGTGATTCTTCTGGACAAAGTTTTCCGTTCGACGTAAGGATACAAACCAAAAAAAAAGAACCTGATTAAGTCGATCCCGCTATTTGTGCTGATCAAGTGGTCAAAAAAAAAAAGAAGAATTGAAGGCATTTCTCTCTCTTGAAAATGTTCGCAAGTACGTTGTGCGTGTATGTTACGTGTGTACATGAAAAGTTCAATGAAATAAAATGAATAAACGAAATATATATGTGGGCGTAGTAGTAGTGTATCTGGAAAGGTCGCTAATCCACAGGATAATCGCATCATCATCACAGGTTTTATTGGGAGATTGTTTTGAAAACTATTTCAACGTTTGCTTGCATGGGCCAAAAATACCAAAAATATTAATTCAAAAGTAAGAAAATAATCTTTGAAAAAATTAAACTATGCCTGCGCTGGGTTGACTTAATTGGACAAGAAATGGTATCAATGATAACAACATAAGTAAGTTGCACATGAGAATAAGTTGCACTGTTTGTTGCACATCTTCTGCTTACCGAAGAAATTATCATAATTATGTTGATAGAATGATTAAAGAAACATGGAGAGCGCGGAGATCCCATAAAACCATAAATAAAAATCCCCACAGTTTGTTTTGTCCAAAAGAACAAAAATGTACATAGAGATGCTGTGGAAATGAAAGTCGCTCAGCACCTTTAGAATTCCAAGGAATGTTTCAAAAAGAAGAATTCGTTTTTCCATCGAGCTGGATTGGATTATGAAAGACGATAGAAGAATAAGACGGTAGGCTGCCGATCTGTTTGAGGTGAACTCGTAATAGAAAAACTTCAACTTCTTGGCCGATTTTAGGCATAGCTACTAATTGAAGCTTGAGTGTAGCGTTAACTGAACAATTAATACTCGGCGCTCTCACCTCCACCTCAGGCGAGATAAATCACAGTCGTTTTTTCGTTGCTTATATGCGCAAAAGCTTTCACTCTATCTTTTGGAGGCTCTCATAAATATTTGTGTCTTCTTCGCGGCGGTTTGTTGGCAATAAACCATTTACGGACACTATTTTTTCTAGCTTTTGCGATCGTAAGGTTGGCACGAACACGCCCGTGAAGAGGCCAAGGAGATAGCTTCTTGTTAGCCATGAATGTCAGAATAAAAGCGATAAAACTCTAGACAAGCTCCGCATTATTCTTTGGTTTCTCAATTTTTTTGGAAAAACTTATAGTTTTTAACCTACATTATGCAAAAGTTTCGCCAGATTTGAAGCAACTTTTAAAAGACAACCAACTTATTTAACTTTTAGTTAAAATTTTTGATTTTCCATCTAAGTACTATTGACTTTCTAAGTTGTAAGAAGCTTTTACCGACAGATCCATTTAACTGTCACCAAAAGTTTTTTTTTTTTTTTCACACTTACACACGTTTGCTTAGTGTGTTGACATTCAGTTTAATGTGTCAGTGAGCGAAGGCTGAGTTAACCCCTATACCGTTTTTTGATTAGCTCAGTTTCTTATTATACCTTATTACTGCGTAACGTTACTTTGCCACCGCAACGTGCACAGCATCGTATATTACAATAGTGGCAAACGTGTCCAACACCATCGGCAAATTTCGTTTTAAGGCATATGTGACAGGTTGCATCAAGCTCAACACCAGCTTTTTTTTGTTGCTCTGAACGCTGTCGTATTTGCATTTCCAGTGAAACGACTTCATCTTGTTTTCGCCTAAAAATATTGAAAGAAAAAGGACAACGAAAAGTAAAAAGGAAAAAACCGAAGAAAAAAAGACAAAGACAAAGACAAATAAGTGAGTGTTATTAACTTTTAGTTTAACGTTCGTAACATATGAGCAGGGATTTAGTGTAAAAATAACTAGGATTTTATTTCCTATTAAAAAAGGAGGAGGAAAAATTATAGATTGTTGAAATTTGCACAACGTTGCTTGCAATCAACCAACAACAAAAACGTTGCTTGAATGCTTTCAATCAAACAGCAAAGCATCCCTTTTTACAGCCGTAAACTTACCTTCACAGATTTTCGTTAGAAAATATTATAAATCATACATTTTTTCTTATGAAATGACTTTGACAAAATCGAGAGATAGTCAAACAAACCGGTCGCGGAGGTTCAAGCTTATCACAGTGTATTTATATATGAAATCCTATTCGTAAGAAATTTTTATTTTAAAATACCGAAAATCAAAATTTTGCTGCATTAGAAAGACTTGTCTTTTGCAGGAACGGAATGCTGCTGCCTACTTCCATTCCTCTCTATTTATAACCCTTCCTGACCACCATCATGTCTGCATGTACAGCGGACAGGAGTCCCCTGATTGGCTGGTCATATACAAAAAAAAAGGAAAAAATCTCTCATTAGAACGCTTACAACGGAAGTTGGTTGAAAAGATTGTGTCATTATATCTAAATTTTCCGCAATTGTAGGGTGTATTCGATGACATTACTTTTCAATGATCTCGTTTGAGGGACCTCATAAACGGCAAATTCTTTTCATATAACGAAGTTTTCAGTACAGAGCGTCCGTCGTACGGCAAATGATTCCAGATGTGGCCTCCTAACGCGCCTATATACTATATGTCGACGATTGCGACCTGTAGGTTGAATACGAATACAATCGAATAACGATCATATAGTTAAAGGCCCAGACTGGTTTAAATTGATGAAGACAACGTTTTCGTCTTGATTGGTATAATGGAAGGTATGTCTTCAGTCAAGTACTTCTGGGTGTTGCAGATATTCGGATATCTGCTGTCCATAAATGGTTGTAAGATATAAACAAGAGAGCTAACTAAGATGGTAGGCGATATGTAAGCAATTTTTGAAAAAAGTTAATTAATGTAAAAATAAACAAGTTGTAGTACATCAAACCATATGAACTTCTGCTACAAGAAGTCGTTTTCATATCTGCCTAGATACGTAAAATCCTGATCTCGGTATGGGCCAGATGAACATGAAGAAGCACAAGAAGAAGAAGAAGAAGAAGAGGAGGAAGAAGAGTCGAAAGCAGTCCTCGACATACCTATCTCACCTATCTCAAGAAGGAAGTAAGAAAAATTACGTTCACGGGAGCATTAACTGATTTCAACGATATTGCATATAAAGTGCTCTACAGCGTGACGTTTATGTTATATATAAAATGAAGAAAGATAAGCCGTTAAATGACTGCTAAAAGAACTTTAATCATCTCAGGAGGAAACTTTGATACGTGCTTCGTTGAAGCAATTTATGAAAAATTGAAAATGTCTGCTTAATTGTGCGGCTGCGACCGTACTGAGCAGGTGAGATCAATATCCGTTGCTATATATTTTTGCCGGAGCTGGTCAATAGCCAAATCTGGAATTTCAGTACATAACAGATCGTCAATCCAGAGGTCTATGCAACTTCAAAAACTCATCTAGTAATCCTTCCTTAATTTTGTTGTCTTAAGCATCAAAATTTGTGCGCTATAGGAATATCATAATATGTAAGCGTTAGTCAACTCTTCCCGTCCTTAATGTGACCCTACACAATTATATTTATAAGATCAAGTATACAAAGTGCAGAGAGTATCATATCTTCGAATTTTCCATTGAGACTCAAAAATAGTGATATATGCACACGTAGAAGAGTAAATCAACTTTTGGTTCCCGTATATCTTCGGTTGTCCGTCTCAATGGCCCATGCTTAAGACATTGCACCGGTATCTCTACACTAATTAGGGCATAATACTCCTACTCCCCCCTTTATCGCCGATCAAACCTGCATAATACTCCTGCTCTCCCTTTTATCGCCGATCAAACCTGCATAATACTCCTGCTCTCCCCTTTATCGCCGATCAAACCTGCATGTTGTGAATCTTTCCTCTTAAATTTTGTGTTTTTTCTTAAACAAGAAAAAAGGTTTATTTGTTTTCACCGATATGTTCCATTCAAAAACCTGAAACCTGAAATGTCAAAATGAATTTCACGGATGCTTTCCACTACTATGTGCTTCATGTCCACATTGTTGGGCTACGAATTCACGGCATCACTGTAATTAACTTGAATATTAAAATGCTCGAGATTCTTTATTGCTCGGACTATTGCACGGACAGCGAACTCTATTCCAATGCGTGATTTTATTGCATTCTATTGCGTTACTTAACCCAATTGTGTCGACTAAAATTCAGGGTTAGAGTGATTGCCTTAAATCTCGCCTACAGTGTGTACATATATCGCGTTTACAATTGCAAACATTTTGTTGATTTTCAATTTGTTACATTTGTTTCCCATCACGATATTCATTAGTGTTTGTCAACTTCTATTTGTAATAGTAACTGAATGTATTTAATTTAATTTTAATTAACAACTGATTGCCTTTTTGTAAACAACTACCTTTTGGTATATGAACGACGAACTGTGAGGACTTAGAATCGTCCCTGGTACCGATCTCGCATATCCTCTGACTAAACTAAGGCCGTAGTTATCTCTTAGACTTAAGTAGGAGGTCTTGGGACATCTCAGCTTAAAACGTCGTGCTTTCAATTGAGATGCGGGTAAGTTTGTTATGTCAACCTTAATGAAAGGAGAAAGGCCGACTTCTAATTTTTGGTGCTATCTTGTTGGGCGTCTGTTTGTGTCTGTCTTCTTGCGTAAGCAGCCGACGTTATCAGGAGGGTCGCGAAATGTTCTTTTTATCTTTTTCCCTCTTGAAAAGGTATCCAGACAGCTGCGTTCAGGTGTAAACCTCGTTTATTTTGATGGTCTGCGAACTAAACTCTCGTGAGACACTTATTGATCCAAATAAGAATAACGCTTGGTGTTAACACTAACCTAAACTTTCACTTCTCCAATTTATTGTATGGACAATCATGTAAGTTAATCGTTGTTATCAAATGCCTCAAGAACATATAAATTTTCTTGTGAGAACCCATTGGATAAATGCCTGTGTTTGATGGGTTTAGAATAGTGTGGTCTGTTATCAGCGGCTAAAGCCTGGCGAAAGGATTGATACTAACTGTTATCAACAAGAATTAACTAGTCGACGTCTTTGGCGATATACTCGTATACTCGTTAAACACAGAGTATGTGTAATATGAAATTAGGTTGCAATCAAACAACTTGACAAAATGCGAAAATGAGAAAAGCTGATAAGGACGGATGGATAGCTCATGAAGATTATATTTATAATGCACAGTTAACCAGTTATTCGATCTGAGTCTTTTACCGGTCAAAACACGAGCAAAACATCGAAAAAACCAACACAAGATCATTGTGCATTTTGTTCGTCCACCCATTCGTATAGCAAAACTGATTCGCGATATCATGGAAGCATTCGCCGGGGTAGTGCTACCACAAGCGATTTCCGATCGCTACTTGCTTGCATCGATGGGTTATGCATTGGTTGACCACTGGTTTCGCTTCTCATGAGAACGTCTGTTTGCTTTAAAAGAGCGACATTGCATTGCCGTTGGGCATGGTTAGCCATGGGTAATATTTCAAATAAAACAAATTTTTGTAATTTTCATACAATGAAAGTCTATGTTTTTTCGGTACAATAGTCTTG
>KK503072.1:47851-82007 GCA_000688735.1 Glossina austeni | reverse complement strand
CTCCGGCAAGAATAAAAATATAATCGGGCCTTTTATTCGTAATTTTTCACGCAAACATTTGACAAAATTGCATTGTATAGGGTGATAAACTATGTACACCTAATTCTCTTTTTACACGATAGATACGTTCCCAAAAAATACGTGTAGAAAAAATCGTGTAAAAAGAGAATTGGGTGTATAAAGTTTTTGTAATATTCCAGATGCGGATACTTAAGCTTGAATAAGAGAAATTCGCTTTGATATTTAAGGCCACTAAAATACGTGTAAAAAAAATCGTGTAAAAAGAGAATTGGGTGTATAAAGTTTTTGTAATATTCCAGATGCGGATACTTAAGCTTGAATAAGAGAAATTCGCCTTGATATTTAAGGTCACTAAAAAATCCCTAACAAATCTGTTTAAAAATTAAGATTGATTTCGAAATTTGTATATATACCTTAATGCTAATCAATAAAAGAATAATCAAAAATTACTTACACTTACCTCATATCCTTTCGTACTTTTGTTTTTGATTTTCTTTCTGAAATATGAAAAATAATGAGTTTAATTTTATTATTATTATAAATTTAGCCGGAGAATAAATTTTTAAAACTAAAGTCTTAAACCACTGGCATCTAAGTGAGTTTAATTTTAATTTAGTTTTCTTTTGAAAACAATTACGAAATTTTCACTAGCATCACTAGCAGTCGTAGCATTTAGTATTTCTTTTCTTATATATTTCTTAGCCTCACATCATATTCTTTAGAGTCACGAGACCTAGTCTTGCCTACTAGGCTAGCGGGATTTAGCTTGATTTACCTTAATTCTAACTTCCAAAAAGGTTACATTTGCTATTAGAAAATGTAAGCCAAATGGTGACTTGCTCTCGGCTACAATAGCAATGAGCAAATACCCCGAAAAGAGATATGTGGAGCTCTTATGGAAAAATAATGCCTTTGAAAAAAAAGTAACTCTCACTCATGCGCCTCACCTGCCGTGGCCTTGTTAATTTTTATTTCTTTACATTTTTATACGAATTACAAGAATTCATTTCAAAATGGCCGATAATGTGAACAAAATTTTACAGGCACACATAATTTTATACTATAATCATCACTGCGTATAACTCAAGCATTCCCTTTGACAGCTGAAACCAATGAAATGCAACGTAACGTGCCATGTTTTGCTTGTTCTATTATAATGTTTTACTCAAAGTACGCCTAAAAAGGCGATTTTCGACACTTCACTTATTGTAGTGTCAGCTCGTAATTACTGGCGTAGCAAATATGCTACGTTCTTTCCTATTGAAAAGCTCACTATGCGCATAGCTCTGTCTATGTAGAACAAAAATAGAAAATTTAAAATAGAATTTTTATTTTTATATTTCAAAAGAAGATGAAATTTGAAAGCGTGACTTCAATATGTCGGCGGGTATCGAAAAGATTACATGGGAACAAAAAATTTTCTTAAAATCCATATTTAGGGGGGAGGGGGGGCAAGGTAAAGGAAAATTACTGCCGACTTTTTTAATACGTAAATAAATAAAATTTTCGTACATTTCATGAAAGTTAAAGTCGCTAAGTTACTAAACACCCACCGTTAAAAGCATCAGTTCAGAGGTTACGCGAAAACTGAAGTAAGCAATTATACTTTATTATCAAGATCTCTTCATTTCTCTTCGGTTACGATAACTGTAGATGCGCTAATGATAGTTATCCTTCCTTCCTTATAATCGCTTCTATGAACGAATTATTGAAACTAGAAAATTTTGTGTAGAAACATCATATATATGTATATATGTATATATGTATGTAGATGCACTAACGCATCATCACATGTAAATTCTTTAGAGATCGTATTAGTTTGTGTGTTTTTGTGTGTTTTGTCATTCACAATATGTTAAAAAAAATTTATATATATTTTGAAAAAAAAAAAAAAAGAGAATAAATAATAACTTCAATCGTCAGTTACTTGAATTTTAAAATAATAAAAACAAATATTGATTTTTACATTTTTAGTTATTTGTCAAGTATATCCAATATCCAGATGCACTTCATAATATTTCCATTTTAATGAACAGCGAATGTATAAGCATAGAATCGAGCATAGAATCTTTTTGATGGCGTTTCGGATGAAGTAAATTTACCGATAGCCTAAAACTTTAAAACTACGTGACGCCCGCGTAAATTTTCCAACGGATCGGACGTGGACTTGAATCACATTGAACAAGAAAGTGACGACTCTCAAAATCCTTTTTTAGAGATGAGAACAAGCTTTGCCTTAATGTCGTTACTAATGAACAAAACTGCCTCATTGAATGCGACATATATATATACATAAATATATATATATATATATAAATATAAATATGTAAATAAAAATTAAAAACGCAATAAAGTCAATTTTTGTGGATATATAAATATATATATATAAACTGCCTCATTGAATACGACATATATTTATATATATATATATATATATATATATATATATTGCGTTTTTAATTTTTTTTTTTTTTTTTTTACCATGCCGTGGGTTGTTTTTTATGTTCTTTCAGCTAGAACTGAGAAAACAAAAGTTGAGAAGTGTCCCTATGTCCAATCGGCAAGTGTAAGGCCTTTATCGATATCAGACTATGATGTTTAAAGGCGACTTTTTCCCTGGTGAAGCATCATATTGGTTGCTTCCTTTTGCGACGAGGTCGTCGAAAGAGGACGATCTTTGATGGCATTTATGAAGAACGCATTAGGTAAAAAATTGAAATAATTAACAAGATTGGCATAAAATTTAAAACGGTGTTGCTTTAATAGAATAGAAACATACATTGCTTTAATAAAGTGAAATGGAAATTTTCTTCAAGGTTACAATATCGCCAACTGAGTCTGATATGAAAAGCCAATGATTTTTTTTTTTTTTTTGGAAGTGGGCTCTGCGTATTGTAAATAAATTGTCACATATGTGTGCTTGAATTGCTTTCATTACCAGCATAGGCATAAAATTCAAATGACACAAACATATATACGCGATGTATAAAGAGCATAAGAGTTGAAACCGTAACGTGTTAATGTCACCGACATGTGGTGTAGTAGCTTATGGCAATGGTAAAATATAAATATACATACATAAATACATACACACACACATATATGTATAGATGAGTATATTATGAAGTTTTTTCATAAATATTTCAGGACATAAAGCAATACCTGAATCCTGGTTAATCTTTTGCTTATAAAAAGATCAAATGTAGCTTCTCTTTAATAACTCTATAAGAGTATCGTCGAGATTGTAGTTTTCTATATGAATATGTCAGAAATATGATTGTATATGTAAGTAAACTGAATAGACATTCAATTAATTCAAGATTTCATTGTGGCTTTCATTTGTAAAAACAAGACAACGTAAGGAATGTAAAATATGAACATTTATTTTATTTTGACATAATAAATTCATTAAAAGTTGAATGCTATACAAATTATTAAATATTATTTGAAATGTCATTTAATTAAGCATAAGAGTATTCTACACACAATGTCTCAATGTCTGTTGTGGTCATACAAAATTTTTCATTAAATTTTGAAGTGAAATGATATTAAAAAAGTTCTCAAAGTTTTAGTATCGTTCTCTTATTTGGTTCGAGCCCCCCTGCAGCTATGATTGATTACTCACTTTTACAATCGAAATATAAAGCTACAAAAGGGCTACAGACTATGGATGGCTTTTGCGGTTACACTATTACTGTAAGTAAACTCTCACCATCAAAGAATGTAGACTCCTTCCGAGAAAATTGGTTTACATACTAAAGGATAAAATTTGCTAATTTTTTTTTCGGCATTTCTTAGGCCATTTTCTTGATTTTTCCAGCTGAAAAGTTTCTTTATTTCACATTATATGAGATATTATCAGTGGTTCGTGAATCTCGCCTAAGACGCAATGATTTCAATACAGCTTCAAAGTCTTGCAAGCGGCGAAATACTTCGATTGTTGACACGGCCTCCCCTAATAAGCGAAACATTTTATAAAATTCTTCACCCACTGAACTCTTACTCTCATTACTCTTACTTTGTTCAAAGACTCTCAGCAAATTGAGCTACACTTTAGCTACACTTCGCGAAAGAATTTGAATAAAGAAGCAAGGATAGGAAATATTTTTGTCCAAAGGCATGCGCAAGCTAAAGTTTACGAACAACATCTAAGCCAAAATTATCACCTTAATCAAGTTCAAGAAGTTACCTAAATAGGTTTGATTGAGTTTTTTTTTTTAAGTTAGTCGTTACGAGGTGGTGAGTAAATGACAAAAAGAATATTCGAAAAGATAGCGATAGAAGTAAAACTAATCTAATAGAGTTCACATCAATGGCCAGGAAGGACTGACTAAGCTAGTCAATAGTACTTTTAGGCTGTTATTAGAGCGATCTTATCGACCAAAACGTATAGTAAGTAGCTTGACAATGTATGTTTGCATAATGAATATATACGCCGTGATCCGTCCATGCATCCGTGCGTTCTTGCTTCCAACCTGCAAAAGCTCAACATTTTTTGGCCAATTTGCTTGTATATACATTTATAAGCCTTTATGGACAAAAATTATTTGCTTCAACTTTATGTAAATACAACTTAAGACTGTTAAGTCTTTTATGTAAATTGTATTGTTTACGTATTTTAAAGTTGTTATTAGGAGATTTACTTAAGAAATTTTTAATGAAATCAAGTTAAGTAAACCTTTGTGGAAATGGAAAGAAGACTTTCAGTTAGGCGAGGAGGTGGCAATAGAAAGATAAAAAGACAAAAACATTATTTGAATAACAGTAAACAAACAATAATTCGCAACTTTGGTTATATATACAATATGTTGTGTTGCATAAGTTATGCTAATAACTTCTATGCAATAATCGAATACGTAACGTGTACAGTATTAGATTAATTGCAACAAATAGTTGTACTTAATTAATGTGTTTGTAAATGTGTTTGCATTTTTGAACTCTCTTTCTAGCGCCTGCATATGATGAACACACGTAAAATTCTATAGTAATCGATATTTATTTAGAAAAGTGTGTTATAATAACCAATGTTTGCTTTAGTATGATTTTTCGATAAACACCATTGCAATGCAAATTATTTGATAATGGAATTTAATTAGTAGTTTTTTTTTTTTTGTTTTTTTTTTATCTTAATCGACAACAAAGCGTAATCTCGATAACAAAATATAGTTTAAATTATATCGACACTTGGATACCCGATGTATCAAGCGATGTCAACCAAGCAATAAATTTGTGTGGGAACGCCAAGAAAGCTGTGTAGTCTTCGTCAGGAGCTCAGGAAAAATCTCTTTATCTCCGTAAAACACTTGCTCTTAATGTACCTGCACATTAGCACAAAACGCCCTACATATGTTTGGTTGAGGACTTCCAAGCAAAGTTATATTTTAAGATTGATTTTTACTTATGAGAAACATTTACAAGTTGTGACGTCTCTCGAAATTGTTACTATTTTATGATATAGTGACTTAAAGTGTCAGTAAAATTTTAAAATATAATTTTAGAGGCAATAGTCAAGACACCCACCCACACGTTTTGTTCTTGAAGATTGATATTTACTTATGAGAAACATTTACAAGTTGTGACGTGTCACGAAATTGTTACTATTTTATGATATAGTGACTTAAGGTCAGGAAAATTTTAAAATTTATTTTTAGAGATAATAGTCAAGACACCCACCCGTTTTGTTCTTGAAGATTGATATTTACTTATGAGAAACATTTACAAGTTGCGATGTGTCTCGAAATTGTTACTATTTTATGATATAGTGACTTAAAGTGTCAGTAAAATTTTAAAATTTATTTTTAGAGATAATAGTCAAGACATCCACCCGTTTTGTTCTTGAAGACTGATATTTACTTATGAGAAACATTTACAAGTTGTGACGTGTCTCGAAATTGTTACTATTTTATGATATAGTGACTTAAAGTGTCAGTAAAATTTTAAAATATAATTTTAGAGGTAATAGTCAAGACACCCACCGATACGTTTTGCTCCTGAAATTCACCAAATAAACATTAATGACATAAGGTAGACAAAGGAAAAGGAACAAGAAATGAAATGACGTGTAAAGCAAAATAAGCAAAAGTCGGAAAATATCGCATTTGAGGATAACCAAAGCACCAAAGCAGCAAAGTGAAAGTAGCGAGAAGATAAGAAATCTTATTTTTACCAGGATAAGTAGTTTATTGAAAAACAGTTATAAGAAAGATTACTGACTGAGGTAAACGTAAAGCAGATAAACTATTAAATAAAGGCTGACGCTTTGCCTTTGAGATAAGTAATTTCAAAATGGTTCCAAATAGTTAAGAAAAGGTTTTATTTTAGTGCATTCGTAAATTGAATACATCGCTATTTTTTTTTTTGCTATTAATTACAAAAATCAACATGATAATCTATCAATGGTATTAAAAATCACACACACAGATGCCTTAAGGATATAAGCTTTCAATTGTAGTTATTATGTGAGCACTTACGATTTCAACATCAGCTTTCAGAGCTTAAGCGATTAATCATCGCATTTGTCTGCGGTGATAGAATGAATGAGATTAAAAACGAGAGAGAGTAACGAAAAATTTTATTCACATTTGCTAAAAAAAAAAAAAAAAACTTTCATCAATTAAGCCGTAATTCGTTTAGAACAGTTGTGAGTAAAAAACTAAAGGATTTTTACAAAAATTTCATTACAATTTCGAGCGTAGAAGAGTACGTTTCTCTGTGCTGTTACTGTTACTATTCTTTTGTCATATTAGAGTCCTCATCTATTTGCTCATTCGGATTGCTTTTAACTTTCTCTACATTCACGCTCGTGAAAGCGTAATCAGTTTTAAACTTGATGTACGAGTAATATATGACGCGCACAACTTGATTCTTCAACTCTTCTCTCTTCTATTAACATTCTTTTTCGTTCATTTAAGTTAAGTTTATATCCGTCTGACAGACGAAATGCGTTGGTTAGCTTACGGTGGTGGGATATGTTTTTTATGAAAGAAAGAAATACGAAAAAAATTTGTTTACATATTTTCCAACCATAATTACAAAGCCATTAAAATATAATTAAAACGTTAACTCTTAACAAATTTTCGTAAAACATAAAAGTAAATAAAATAATGAATAATCCTTAAAATTCCATTTCATTTATCTATTATTCAATTAAAATTTTAATTCATTCGTTTCGCGTCATGATGTCAGTTTCTATTTGGAAAATTCAGAAAATTTTTCAAAATTATTGGGACATTGAATATGTACCCGCCATTATGAAATGATGAACTGGAAATTAGATCTCTAGGATGCTGAATGTGATTCCTTCAATGTTAAGTTAATTGAGTCCAGCTTTGAGTGGGTTTTTGCGTTGGTTGCTGCCGTGTAGGGTTCCCGGTGGGATGCGGGGTGGGACAGGGTGTGTGACGGCGTTCCTGCTGGGCTCAGGGTGGGTTCCGGGCGGTTCCCCATCAGTTGCATGTGTATGGCATGTCCTTCCCTCTGACGGGGGCGAGGCCTATCTAACATCTCAAGTATTTAACGTTCCCGCGATTTTGGGGGCAACCACAGCCACCACGAAACTTCCCGAAGGGCCGTTCCCAGCAGCCAGGTAGAAGACCGATAACTAGGAGGATTCTGCTGCAGCAAAAACTGCAGCCAGCAATTCCTCGCAGAGGGGATCCTCTGGGCAACCTGACCCCCGTGGTACCTTAATTGTTTTAAAAGTCTAAGGTCAGACTTTGGCCAGCACATGGCTACATACTAGTTAGATCCATACCTCTCGGACTGGTGGCCTAAGGGTGGAAATATGTGAATGGTTAAGGTTGAGAAAACAGAAGAAAAAATAAAAGAAGCAAGGCGGGGAATCCACTCAGAGACTCAGTTGCCACTACGGAGGCCCACCGCAGTGATTAATTGAGTCCAGTGCACATAACTTAATTTTTTTTGAGATTTGAATAGCTGGAGCGAGAAAACGCTTGGCTGCAGAGAAAGGCATCCGCTACGATAGCCAAAGTCCCAGTAATCATTGCAATGACTAGTCCAAATATTAACATCGGCGTCAAGCTTGAATATCTATATCGACGACACTCGCGGGGTCAAGTGGATGTGGTGTGTTTGTATTTGTGTTTGTTGTCACCAAATTAAAACCATCTACTAGAGAACGCTATCAACAACACCTGATACACGTAGGATTGAAAACTACATATTCTGAAAATCATGATATCGCCATTCGTCCTTGTCTGATGAAATTTACTCAGCACAATTTAGCAGCCTTATCCTGCGCAAGGAATGCGTTACCTTCGCCTTTGTTGCCAGAGACATCACTCTTTCGGACTAACATCGATTACGATCGATGAACTGCTGTTTGCATGTCCATGACTTGCATTGCAATAGCGGTATAGAAAAAGTGAATCCTTTTATAGAAAGCCTTTTTATCTTCTTCCCTCAGAATTTACACTCTGTCCACAAGCTGCGAGACATATTCAAGGTAATAGTTTAACGATCATAATCTTGTTTAATATACAATCGATTCTATTAAAAACTCATCGAAAATTAAAATTTCTAATAATTAAAGCAACAACAAAAATCTTATCCTTAAATAGTAGCTTTGCCACGCAATTTTAGCGTAAGGGTCGTTAATAAAAGAAAAGAAATATTTGACTTTAGTTGACCCCAAATCTATATGACAACTGATCTTTAAGTTAAACTCGAATATTTACACCGATTAATTAATAACTGATAAAATAAGTAACAAAAAAAAAATTAATAAAATTAAGGAAGAAAATCATTCACAGCAGGTAAAAAAAAAGTTCATAAATATTAGTAAAAATTGAAAAAAAAATTGTAAAACTTAATTAATTAACAAAATACATATTTGTGTCATTAAAATAACTAAACTTATAGTTAAAAGATGCGATTAAAAAGTCTCTCTCTTTATTGATAAGCTTTTATAAAAAATTAACATATTGAGAACTTCCCCTAAAACAAATTTTGCAATTCATTAGAATACCTAAAAATTATTGAGCCTGATAGCCTAGGTATTACGACGTTAATAGAAGTGAAATGAATGTTTAGAGTCAAAGTTGCTTGCGGTTAAATATGTTTTCGTTAACCTAATATTAAATATTGTCCCGTTCGTATGTTCACGAATGTGTGTAAGAAAGAGAAAATAAATGTAAACAAAATCTGTCTAAGACTGATAACGACGCGTATGCCTGCGGTGTTTTTGTCGCATGTCAACAAATACGGATTTGTAAAAAAATCCACATTTATTTACCAGTAAGGAATGTGAGAACAAACATTCTTGGGCCTAAGGGAATTTTAATAAATAAATCATCATGTATTTAAATTAACATCAACCTCTAATACTCTTATAACATAATGCAATATATAAGCAAAAAAGAATTTTTGTTCGGCTAACGTAACGTATCTTTAACAAGTAAGTTATTATGAAAGCGTATATATTATAATTATAAAATAAATCTACTATTATATTGAAGGTATTGCTCCCATATAAAAAACAAAAAAAAAAAACATCTAAACGTAAATTATGATTACAACATAATACACTCAAAAGCTAATGGGGATCAGGATGAATTCAAGGTAAACGCGACAATCTCGTGTAAGCGAGCAAAGGAAAATTTCTTTAAGAATATTGTTCTTACCATGTTTGAGGCAAATTGATGATAACTACTTTCAACGCTATACCACTCAGCCATTTTATGAAAATTTTGTTCTTACATTCTGTATGGAAGAATGAGGTTAACTTTATTTTGTCGAAACATTTGCTGTAGAAGTTTCTAGGGATCCTATAAAGTACATATCATCTTCATTAGTAATCAATTTTGAATCAATTTAAGCATGGCCGTCCGTCTGTCCATCTGGTTAAAATCTGTGCAGCACAAAGTCCTAATCGAAAAAATGGCGATGGACGCTTTAAGTTTCTCGAAAATATATCTCGCACGCAGCTTTATATTGAAAACGAGCCACATCGGGCAAAGAACACGTCCATAGCAAAATGCAGCTATAAAAATTTTCTGAATTATCATATAGTCCCTGTAAAAAAAAGTGCAATATTGTCGAGTAGCGAAGTGTTTTTCTTTTAGGTATTTTTAGGGATAAAGACGGTCTGTGTGTGTGTATGCAAGATTCAGCCGCAATCGAGTACAATTTTCTTATATGTTTTCATTCTTACCGCAGTGTCTTTAAATCTTTGCAGTGACTGTGCCATTGTGTGATTGTTTTCCTTTTTTCTTTTTCCATTATTTGCTTCAGTATTTATTTATTTATGTTTTTTGGGGGGGGGAAATATGTTTAGAGCCAGCTTAACCCCAAGAGAATATAAATTTAAATAAAAGACTTGATCCAAAAAGATTTGTCAAGGTTATAAGTGTACATACACTCCAGAATTTTTCAATATTAGGGAAAAGACGAATTTTAGCAAAAATTTGCTTTTAAGTAAATAAACAATAAGTTTTTAAATAAATAAAAAATGAATATACATTTTAAAAAGGATCTGCATGTGCCCTCCTCGGCAAGCAAAGAGTAAGAAATTTTTTAACTTTATTTTCAAAAGATTAATTAATAGCGATGTTAATTGAAGTGTAAGTAAACTCTTGTTTGTTAAGTTTTCTTTTGTTTTAATGTTTGTGTTCTCAGTCGCTGCGTTGTTGTTTATGAACATTATTTGTAATGCTGGCTTGAATGGATTTTTATTTAGCTTGTCCTTTTTATGATATAGAAAAAATAGCAATTTTAAGAAATGACAAATGAATCTCGCCTCTCTATAAAGTGACATAACTCAAAAGTCGCATGGGATACTATTTCAAGTATTTGCTTGCGAGTTGCAGTGTTCTTAGTGACGTTAGTTTTTTTATTTTCAAAATGAAGCAGTTTTTTGATAGAAAGGAGGGAGGGGAAAATGTCATTAGAGCTCAGCATTGCCTTAGAAAGTGTTGTGACAGCTGCACTCCGCTGAAAACAGTAATTTGTCAGTTGTTGATTTTAAACGAGATTCTTCGTACGTCAATGATACTTGAACGCAGTGGACGTAAAAAAAAGTCCGTTATCCCGGCAGAGTTAAAAAATATTCCCGTCAATCGAAAAGTGAAGTTAGAATAGTTAGCTGGGGCGCTAAAGACGTAAAAAGGCAGTGTATTAACTATTTTCGATGAAGATTTAAACATGGGTACCGCAGTTACTCATGGTACTACTTGTTGAACAACGTTTAACAAATCGGTGACTACACTGACAAAATTGCGTAGATTGTGTTCAAATTGCTAGCACACTTTACCGCATTCCGCGACTCTGGCCACAGCCATTATTCTTTGTTTTTAAATCCGAAAAGGATGATGAAGTGAACAAGATTTCGATATTTACGGCTAAGGGTATCAAAGTGTGAGAAATGCTCTCAATTGAATGCCTTCATCCACTCTTGAAAACTATCTTAAGAAATAAAGTTTTTTCTTACCTTGTCCTGGCATTTAATGATCGACGGATTGGTTACGGACAGTGTGAAAAATGACATCAACAAAAAAGGAAAATCTCTACAGCAAGTGAAGATTCGTGACAATCAGAGAAAACTATGATGTGCTAAAAGTCGTGTGATTTTTCAAAATTTAAAAGCGAAGTAAAGAAATGTTTTGAAAATTGTTAACCTGGAAATATTGTGTGTGTTGTACATCGCGCTTGTGGTACAAGTGGCATACTAATTTTGTGCGAACATAACCTGGAGAAAGGCTTAAGATGGACACAACTTTTACTACACCGATAGATCTAAGCCTGTCTGTCCGTCTGATAGCTGCCCGCGTAAATTTGTGTTCTAACTACAGCTTGCAACTTTTCAGATATTTTGATGAAATTTCTTACATTGACGTACTTTGACCTAAGAACGAGTGCTGGTGAAAATGGCTTGGATTGGAAAACTTTTTGGTCATTATATGGGAAAAAATTACAATTTTCAAAATTTCCCGACAAAACCCACTTCGTAATTGTGGCTGGGCATTCTAAATTGATGTGAAAAGTTTAGTTCTGCTTTGGCAATTTTTTGAACCCTTTCTCACATAAGCATTCTTGCGAAAACTGAATCTCTTTATAGCGTTCTTACGAAAACTGAATCTCTTTATAGCAAAAAGGTATAATTTTTAATATTTCATGGTGAAAATTCAATGTTACCAAATTTGGACTACGTAAGCCTATTATTTTGATTACCATCGCATACAAGGATTTCTCCAACATGGGGGCTTGGATGAAAAGAATGCCTTCGGATGAAGATAATGTGTTACTTTTGGCGTATGATTACCCGAACGAGTGAGAGAATTACGCCAAGTGATATCGGGTATCTAATAGTTGGCCTTGCCCGACTTTATTATACTTATTTGTTTTATTTAATTAAAGAGTTATAGGTAAACTGTATTTGATACCCCTTTTCTTAGTTTTTATCTAAACGCTGTTCTTCTCAAAATGTGTGCATTTCTTCTTATCGATAATAATTTAACTGATGTTTAAATATTTACTGATATCTTATAGGTAAAAACAATTGTTTTAAATTCCTGCAAAAGTCATTGTAGAGAGGCATCAGAAAGAGTAAAGGGGGCGGGGGAAAAACAAAAACAAAAAGAATTCGTAATTGCTGAGAATGGAAGAGAAGAATAATTACTTAGTATATTGCTTTCATAAATCTTTCACTTTATGCGTTACTGTTGTGAGCGTGCCTGAAAATGGCTTATATGCATGCACAGATATATTCTTACGCATTGTAATTCATTTGCAAAATGAAAATTTTTGTTATTCTTTTAAGCGCCAAAAATTTTTTATGCCCTTGTATATGGACATCGTTTCTTCTCAAAAGTGTTACCTGGACAGAAATGAAAAAAAAAAATAAAGGAAAATTAAATTTGTTCCAATAAAAAGGATTTTATATTGATTTCTGCCTTATTCTTTAACGTAATAAAAACAAAAATTTACTATCATGGATGATATATAGTATGGGCATCAATAACATTTTCTTATTGACTATAGTAAGCTGCTGTTAAGTGTTTCGGACATGAAGTACTTAAACAACGGAAGGATAAAATTGATTATTTGAAATCAGAATTTGTTTACCTCATTTTCTTCTTCCTTTTTTTGTTTATGTTGTATCGACACTTCGTCTCGAAAAAAAATGCTTATCTACTATCACATTTGAAACGTTTAAGTTAGTTAATGCAGTTTTTGTTGATTTATTCAGATTTATTCAGATTTTTAAGAAGCTCTTAAGTGATGAATATTCAATTTCTATAATCCAAAGCGAATTGGATTTCATTAGTTTGGCTCTCTTTAATTTCAACGGATGCTTGGTTGAAAATCCAAATTAATAAAAAAAAGCTTTGCAAAAGTCTGTCTTTTTATGCTATATGCAAATGCTTCTCAGACAATTTATTAGAGAGACTTACACTTGGAAATTTACAGCGAATTAATATGACTTTGCAGCTAATTACCTTTTAATTAAAGTTTGAATTCCATTTTTCAAAAATTTCCTAAAGTTATTTTAAGTTAAATGCCGCCTTCAACAAATCACTTATAAGAATTTTATGATGAATGAGCTTAAATGAATACATTAAATATTTATGTAGTGCAATCACTAAATCTAACATAATCACAGCAACTACACGCCTGAGACGGTGTATACAAATATTAACAAAAAAAAAAAAAAAGAAAAAAAAGTAAAAGAAAGCAAAAATTCAAAAAAAAAAAATTGGCGGTTGCTTATCCCTCATTAAACTTGTACCTGAAAAGATGTATTGAAAATTTCCCTCATATATATGTATTTAACTACATTTTAATGTACTATGTACTTGTTGTTATTTTCTCTCATTTCATTGCAAAAAGTTCTCTCTTCTTTTCTAAATAAAAATTCTCTTAAATTATCCTGATTTTAGTACAACAATGTACTCTTCTATGACGATTTTATGTGTTACTATATATATATATATAAAAAAAAAAAGAAGGTATAACAACACAATCATTGGCAGGATATAGCTCAGTTAGCCAAACACTGTTGAACTTGATGGTGCTAAAAACGCATATTTCTTCTTTCGATTTTCGACGATAGATAACAAATTATTTACCGGTGCTTTTGTGCTTTTCTTCTATTTCTCATCTTTTTTTTTTTGGTGTTTTACTAAAAACTTTCAGTACGTTTAAATACCTGGTTGAGCTCGGTCCTCTATATATATGTATGTATACGTATAGTTAAAAGTGAACGCGTTCGTACGCGGTCTGTCTGGCTGACATATAAAGTTGAAGTTGATGTGTTTGCTTGGATGTAAAGCAGAGAGGAAAAAGAAGTGGATTTAAAGTACGTTCGCAAACTGTATTTACAATGTGTCTTCGAATGTGAATTAACCTTTAATAGGTTTTCAAGCACATGTAATCATGAAGATGAATAACGATGTACAGAATAATATTTCATTCAAAAGAAATTAACGGTTATTGTCGGTTCCTTTCATTCATTCAAGTTTACGTAAAATTGGACGGTGCAAGTGCTTGACGGTTGAATGTATTTTAGATTTATAACAAAAACTGAGGAAATACGTTAAATAAAACTAAACACAAAATCAAAAGAAATATTAAAAAATTTCTGTCTTTTGCGTAAATTATAATTTAAAGTGAAGGGAAAAATAATTTGTGAAAATAAATAAAGTAAACTCAGTGTTTGAAATGAAAATCTTTATAGTGTTTTCACATGAAACTTTAATATGCCCTTCATTGGTAAAAATCAGAAAATTTTGCGCTAGACAACGTACCTATGCAGAGTACATTATTTTACTCAAAAGTTCCTTTTGTCTGTCTGAGACTATGGAAAATAATCGGCCATCAACTCGCCTAAGAAAGTGGGAAAAAGTAATTCTAGGAGAATTGTTATCACATAAGCCTTTATTGCCTGGCAACACAGAAATAGCTCAGCTTGAACTGATTATTGACCTATTAGGAACTCCCTCAGAAGCTATCTGGCCAGATTTTCCAAAAATGCCAGCCATACAAAATTTCACTCTTAAGCAACAGCCCTATAACAATCTGTCTATAAATATTGATGCCAAAAAGTTAGGCCCTGCAATGGATGTGCCAGACATCAATTTAAAGTCTGACATAACTGCTTGTTAGATCCATATAGGGATTTCGATGCAAGGACGATAATAATTGACGCATTGTAAGAGTTAGCAATTTTGATATTTAAGTGAAACGGTGGCTACTTAGGATTGGTTTTTGTTTTTCTTGGATGTTGTGATTCTATTGCGAAGAGCAAACTACGCGCATGCGCACCAAAATTGAACGACAGAACAATTTATGTATAACTGAAGTATATTGCGTATGTATGCATATGATTTGCGCTTATTGGACTCAAATGTCCTCATAAATACATCAAAAGTCTTCTGGGTACTGCAACACAGTACAACAACAAAGTGTAATTGTTAAACGGACATCGATTTTTTTTGGGAAATAAGACATAACGGGAGGATAAAAATGTGCTTAGATTCATTTCAAAAATCAAATAATTCTTATTTGCTTTTACTTTGGATGTGTTTGGCGCCTATTGCCCTATTGTCAAATTCAATGAGTTTGAGAATAAAAAACTGTGAGATTGAACGTCGGATTGTGGTCGGATAATTAATTTGCGGTTTTTGATTGAAAGCGCCACAGGGAAATATTATTTTTAATTAAACCAATTTTTCGTCTGGCTGTATGGCAAAGAAGGTTTTTTTTTTTTTCTCAGCGTAGAATATATTCAAAAAAAAATGTTTACATGAAACCGAAATTTTTGTTTAGAAAATATACGTTTAGTGTATGAAAATGATATAAAATATCATTATACTCCAATGGCAGCTATGCCTGTGTGACAATTTATGGATGGCAAGCTCAAAGGAACTGTTGCTGCTTTGATGCAAGTCAGTCAATGAGAAATTTTCGCATCTTTTTGTAAAAAATAATGCACTGCTCAGCAAGCCTGTGGCCCATCAATGTAAGCAAATTGCACTCGGATTTCGTTAACGGATGGATGGACTTCGCGTTGACCTTTTTTATATTTTGCTCATTAACAGCTAATAATAGACTACACTCTTCTGGTCCCACCAAACGCAGCATACCGCTTTCTTGCCAAAGCGATTCGATCTCGTAATCGATGTGAATTTGTCCGTCCAAAACTAGCAATGAATTTTTACGCCTACCTTTCTCAGAATAGATCCACTTTTTATCCGATGCAAAAAGAGCGTTCTATTGTCTCTTTCGGGGAAGGAAAAGATTCTATCGGCGAATGCTCTTTATTTAGTAGGAAACACCCCGCTTTAGTTTAGGTATTACGACTGCTTATTGTTCCCAGGTTATAAAAGAACACAACCTCAGACATGTATGCCCATTACACGTGGTGCTAGAGCCTATTTGCTTTCATATTTGCATATCTTCTACATAGAGAGTACTATGTTGCTTATATATATATATATATAGACATAATTTTTCCAATCTTTTTCAAGAATATTACGTCAATAAGACGACATAGCCATTAATTCATGCTGTTTACTACAAGTTGTTAAGAAGAAAACTACTGTTTGCATATGCCGTCGGCGATAACATTTTCAGACTAAAATTTAATTGAATATAAAGCTCCATGGTTTTGATTATTGCAAATATAGGTTGAAAATTTGCAGGCATACAGTTTGTTTCTAGAGAAAAGAATTGCGTAAATAAAAAAAAATGTTTAGGTTTGCGGTAGTTTTTAATTTGCGTAACAAAACCTTTAGGTTTATGGTAGTTTTTAATTTGCGTAAGAAAATCCTATTACATCCCTACTGGGGTAATGGGTTGACCATGCATTCCATACTTCGTCAATAGGATTGTTTATTGTATATAAAATTTTCAACGAGTCGCCTCGGGACGAATGTATTTTGAACGCATATTCTCGTTATAGTGACATATGAATATTGTCCTTGGGAATCCAGCGTTGCTTTGCGGCAAAGGTTAACGACAGCGGCCTTAAGATATGAGTATTTTTCATTGATTTAGAAATTTGACTGGTGCTCCCAGTACAAATCGGATCAATAAGTTTAGTAAAATCGTCGCATTTCGAGGCATTGCACTGCATGAGTCCATTCGTTGAGCTTTCTCAACCTTTGTCTTTTTTTTTTTTTATATAAAATATTGCCAGTGATATCAGGGTATCAGGGTATGTCTTCTTTAAGTGTAATACGGTCATGGCCAATAGGAAATAAAGGAAAGAAAAAGAATTGGAGAATGGCAGCAGCGTACTGGGTTTGCCTCATATCGATTAATGTTATGGATTACGGTAGCTGCGACCAACTAAAGTCTACCCTCCTGATATTTGAATTTGCGGGCGTTGACTAGTTACTCGCGTCTCTTCTCTACTCGGCTATATATGGCAGAGACAGTGATCAGTAATGGATGTCTCTTAGCCCAAAATTTATATAGATTTCGTCATGCAAATGCAAGATTTGTATACCTTTCGAACCAAGCCGGACTGTTAAGGTGTTGCTGAATTTCCTGTTGGGTGTGCGTATACCTTTCCTTCCCCTAACAAACTCATACATGCAATATTTTTGGGACATATAACTTTCACTAAACAACTGACAACACATCCTTCTTTCAAAAAAAAAAAAGAATAACTTTTTCGGTAATTTTAATATTTTAAAATAATAAATAAATAGAAGTATATTTTTGTGTGTGTGATTATGACATAAAAACGTTGAATGGAAGGGAAAATAGAAAAAAAAAATAATACAAGTTAAGCTTTTTTAAATTTTGATAGGGATTTCACGTTTTTTTTTGCTAATAAATTTTGGATAGAGTTTTTTATCTTTTTAGTCGAAATCTTTTGTTTAAATTCATTTTAGATTTTAACTAAACCGCAACTAATGTAAAAGTTTCAAAATGTAATAAGAATTTTATTTAATAATGTTTATTAAATCTGTACACATATACAGTGTTACGCTGCAGGCATACTTTCAGCAGAGTTTTGCTAACAAATTATTCTATCGGAAAACTCGACATTAATCTAATACTTTTAAAAGGAACAATTGTGTGCTTGGAAATGACAGCAATCTAAAGTTGCTTCCTAATTAATTTTATTAGATGACAAACTATTCTTTCATTACCATAAAGCATCCTATACGTGTACATGTACTTTTGATTTACATTTTGCAGAATTTGAAAATTTTCATAAAAAACATTTAATAAAAGTTAATTGACAAATTAGTCGGATAGATAGATAGACGTGCACATGCATTATTCCGTAGTCATGGACAATTCTAATTAAGAGCAGCTAGATTAACGGGTGAAAAGCATTGAAACTTTGCATAATAATGAAGAGAAATTAAACGTTAAAATCGCATAAGTAATTTTCTTCTGACAACCACTTTTTTTTTTTGTAATTGCGTTAATGAAATTTTTCTTTTTTTTTTAAAAAATCTCTATCAGTTTGTAAAACAATAAATAATCTGCGGAATTTACACACAGCAGATGTTAATATTGGAAAAGATTGCTTTTTTTCATGTGTGTATATTATGTGTGTGGAATATCAATTAAAAATTAATAATTATTTGAAAAGTTATGAGGAGGAAAAAATGGCCAGCCAACGGCGTAACCGACGGTTCTGATTACACTCTACATCACTTTTGGCGAGGATTGAATGAAATTCGCGCGGGTTTTCGCAACATCAAGAAAGGCTTGAGAGGACTTAGCTTTCATTGTGTCAATTGGTTCCGATAACGTTGGCTGAATTAAGCCCATCTCTCCCTTTGTCTGTCATCTTATCTGTATCCAGATGCATTTTTCTGTTCAATCTGTAGATCACAATTTTTATGGTATTTTGAGATGTGTTTTGGGTCAAGAACGAAACATATTGAAAATGAAGTGGATTACGACGGCTCACTCTATGAAGACTTACTTTGATGAAATAAATTTTTCATTTTTATTATTATCCCACAAAATCAATGAAAAGTAGTGCATGAGCATTTTAATTAAATGAGGAGAACTTGAATGGAAAGGGACTGTTTGTTGAACACACCTCGCCATGCCAAGCTTTTTAAGACAAAAATTAAGCCTTTTAGTATTTTCCCATTTGGCTAATAAATGTACCGCAGTAACCTTGTATTACAAAAATATATTTTTCGGATCGCCTTGTCTAGGAGAATTCTCAAGGAGACTAAATCTTTGCATAGCAGCAATACCAGCGACCAACCTTACAGGCGATGCTCTCTATACGCGCAATGTGTTGGCAGTCAGAAGGAAGTGAGGAAAAAATATGGAAAGAAAGAAATAGGGAGGTAGCGGCAATGGGTTGACAGTCAGAAGGAAGTGAGGAAAAAATATAGAAAGAAAGAAATAGGGAGGTAGCGGCAATGGGTTGACAGTCAGAAGGAAGTGAGGAAAAAATATAGAAAGAAAGAAATAGGGAGGTAGCGGACGTGTCTCCAATCGATAAGTGTTGCGCCCTTACGGACCGAGTAATCACTATAACAACGAGCAAAATAAACTCCACCGCATTGAGATTTGAATTCGAGAACGAAAACTTGGAAGTCGCGATTCTCACCTGCCCGGCTACTCATGGGGACCTTGCTTATGTTAACGGGTTTTCTAATAGAAACGTAAATTACTTATTAAGTGGATGGACAGACAGACAAGGTAATTTATGGCAACCGCTGTAGCGAAGTTGTTTATATTCTTTGCCAAGCAATAAATTTGTAAAAATAAATACAAGACAAAGCCTCTCTCGCTACACTGACTTAATATTCTTCTTACCTTGTGGGCTATTTCTGCCAACTTTTCCGTAAAATTTTGCACAATTTTCCATAGAGAAGACAAGAGATAAGAAGAATTGTTTTCAGTCAAGTCTTGTACGGTAGTTAAAAGTCAGCATTGCTTTGATTATAACATTTTAACGTGTAGCAGTGTTAAGTTTTCAAACTAATTCACATTGTTGTGTAGTCTTGCGGATTATAAGCCAACAAAGCATGAATTTAAAGTTTCATTTCTATAGAGAAAAGAAAGTAATAACATTTACTATGACTATAATTGGTGCACTTATAACTAACTAGGAGCTCTAGAGACAAATCGTATCAAGCGAAACTTTTAGTTCGAAAATTTAGTTGCAGTTGTTTTCGAAAGTACTATACGATAATCGAGATTTGCTATACAAGAAACGCTAGTCATACTTTCATTCGTTTTCATAGAATTCTAAATGAAATATTATTTATAGATTAGTCTTTATATATGAAAATATATAACGAATGATGCGAGCAAGTATTGAAGTAATTAAAATTTGTTACCGTGGCGATGATGATTATTAGCTATAAAAGCAAAGCAAAATTTATTCAAATACAAATATAACCAATGTTAGGATGTTTGTTGTCTGGATGACTAGAAATTGATATTTTTATTAATATAAGCAATAAATTGATTTTAAAGGGAATATTTCCGACATACCTTTAAGATATTTGCTGATTTATATTATAATAAAAAAAAAAAAAAAAAAAGATTTGTTTTTTAAATATTATGAATAAATAATTTCCTTACATAGCATACAAAGGCTAAGACTCTGCGCAATCTTCAATAAGGTATACTGTGAGCTATCAAACTGGATAGAATTGAAAAAGTGTAAATTTACTTTCGAAGATCCCAAAACTGGGCCATTGATTTTTATCCTTTTGAATTCTCATGCAATGTGCTCAAAAGTCTTCTTTAAATTAAACAACGACTAGTATAGCTTTATAAAACGCTTGTATTGTATGACTTCGAAAACAATGCTGGAAGCCATTTACATATAAATTACAGTCTCTGGGATATTTAACATAAGCTCAATCTAGATCCTATCATCCGCGAAAACGAATAATGAGAAACATCGTACGTACGTACGTACATAATAATCTAAACAAATGAAACAATCGCTGATTTTCTGAGTAAAATTGTTTGTTTGCATTGCAAGTAAATTTGTGATGATATTGCATTAAGCTCGATACTCAGTCGACTACAGCGTACCATATATACGAGTATGCTAGAGGAAGTATTTTCAAATGCATGGAGAGATTGTTTAATATGCTTTATGCATTAGCAATATTTGTTGTTACGATTTCAATTTCAAGCATTTGCATATTATTTTAGAATAAATAACAAAATCGATGAATTAAACAAACAATGAATTGGTAAAGAGTTTGTCTTTTAGTTTAGGCGAGCAGAAATTGTTGATACATACTTAATGGAAATTGCTGTACATACACATATTTTTTAATTTGAATGATTTTTTTCACATATTCAGGAATACAACCTGTTATAGTTCTTGTATGCTTTCTTATATTTCCTCTATTTTCTCCTCTAATAATAAAAAAAAAAAAAAAAAAAAAAAAAAAAAAAAAAAAAAAAAAAAAAAGACGCAAAGAAAAGAGAAAGTACAGGCGAATAAAATGTACTGAGGTTAAAGTCTTATCTTAATTACGTATCTAAATAGTCCGCAAGAAATTAACAGAAATGTTTAACTGCTTAGAATTTTTTTCTGTTTTGTAAAGTATTTTCGTCTGGACGCAATACAAATAAAACAATTTTTCGTATAAAAATCTACAAAAAGAATATCTTACCTCTAAAACAACAGCGTTGAATGTGTCACTCGTTCTCTAACATTGTTCGCGCATTGTTTGCTCTTTTTCACTTGTAAAAGCAAACGGAGATCCTTTAGTATCAACTTTGAAGCAAAGAGAGAGGTACTTAAATTTGCATATCAGTTTTCCGAAAGTTCACCAACATATACGTGTTTTTTTCATATTTGCTTGAACGTTTTCCGCAATCAATGATTGATCGCTTGATCGTTTTATCATTTTTCGGAAAGACACAGTAAACGATTTTTATTGATTTTAATGCATTTTGGTAGACCTTCAGCACAGTTGTTCACTGTTCACATTCGTAGATTCGTAAATCTATTAATTTTTATCTGTTTATGCAGAACAGCAATTCAATTTCTAATGAGTCAGTTTGGTCCAATCGATACGATCTTTTTTGGACCATCTATGCGAAATGCAATTCGGCCTTTTTATGGCTACAACAATATTGTGATAGTGAGTCTTCCTAATTATACTGATGCATGCAAACGCATGAACTTCAATTTAAGCCAAAGTTTGCTGTCCGTTCACAGGATAATTTTTTTTTTAAATTGTCGTTTTTAAGACCATATGTCTGCGAATTGTTATCGCGCTTTTTCACGAGACCGCAACATCATTAATTTTAATTTTATCTGGACAGTGTTTTTGAATTCAGCCATTCATTGCATTCGTTGGACGAAGAGAAAGTTTACTACCTAAAAAAAAAAAAGGAAAAAAAACAAAATAAAATAAATAAAGTCTTGTAAAACGCGACATCTATTGCGGTGAATAATTCGCAATTTAATCTAATGCTAAGCAATTTCTATCAAACCTTTAATAAATAAAGGTTACGTTTCCAAGATTTGCTTAATTAGACGATATGCACTGACTTTACTTTATTTGTTACTCACTTCAAAATCGCTTTTTAAAATCAACGGGAAAAATGCGATGAAGAGAAATATATTTAAAGTTTCCACCTTTACGTGGAAATCTAGTAAAAATAATATAAGTTTTTTTGTTTAAGTAAAAGCAATTATTGTAAAGTAAAATTTATCTGTGAAATAAGGAAACAACAAACTGTCGATGTTTCGAAGAGTGAAGACAATGAGTACTCTTTAATAAGACCAACTTTTATCCATCATATCAATAACAGTTAACTTGAAAATATTCTTAACAAGTAAACTAAACAATAAAAAAGAGAAGAAAAATGTTTTGGATTTTACGACGTACTGGAGCGGCGAATTTTTTCAATTCGCTAAACAATAATTACAGTACATCGAAAGGTAGTGGCTCCCACTCAACTCAGGGTAAGTCATGCGTTAAGTTATATTAATAAAGAAATACATACATAAACATAAACAGCACAGTTAACCGCTACGTTCACATTACACTTTCAAAAGTTTCATAACAAGATTTAACGCTTTTAAAAACGTTAATGTGTTTACCTACCAATAGATTAGGATAACTGGAAGCCAGAAGCCAGAAGAAACAAGAAGCAAGCAAGCAAGCAAGCATTTGCGAACCATTATTAATATTCAATTGATATTGTTTTCAATAAGCATCTCCTTTATCACATTACGTTTTAATGGAATGTGCGTGTTTTACAAGTAAAATCCTTTTCAAGTATATTTAGATTTTTAAAAGGCACGATGAAAGCGAGAGAGAAGATAAAGACTAAATATACATTTACTTACGCAAACATACACATACATATGTATGTACGTAATTCATTCATATCTTCACTTTCCATGGACGTAATAACATTAATGTGTGTGCATAGTTTAACTAACTTGATTATCAAAAGGTCATGTATTCATTTTCAAGACAGTGTCTGCATACAACACAATTGTTAAATGCCCATATGGGGCGTATGAATAATCTAAAGAATGTACTTCGGATTGTCAATACGTCAACGAATACAAAAAACTTTTTATTCAAATTTATTACATTAGGCATGACTTACTTGCATATATATATGTATGTTTATGTATATACATATATATATATATGTGTATGAATAATAATTCAATTTATGTCTGTCTATTTAATGCCTATTATCTAAGTATAAGCTAATATTAATTAATATGAATAAATTACAGTCTTCAGATAACGTACGAGCATTTTTGGTCTGTGCTTCTGTCTATAGATTTCTCTGTATAACGTTTGTACTGTTAAACAAATTGCTAAACAAATTGATACAGAGAGAATTGTATTAATTTTAAGAATTAATATCTGGCATTGATCAAGCAATACCGGTGTGAAGTATCACTTTTTAAACTTTGACAGTCGAATTTATCGAAACAAATGTCTTTACGTTGACCGGGTCTTTATGTTCGAGTTTTTCACGTTCATTTGGGGAGAGAAGAAATAGCCAAATTATTATATGTTTTTTCACTACGCAAGCAGAAGGAAGGCAAATAGGCTTTGCTAACCACCGGGTTTAAATAGCTCTCTTATTTCCTTCATATGAAAAGGTTTAAAAAATTGATATCTCGATATGAAGTTACATTTTTATACCCTACTTGTGATATAAGGGTATATTAAATTTTGACGGATGTATACAACGCCCGGAAGGATTTGAGATAGACCCTCCTTTTATTACACCGATCGATCCTGAATCAATTTCGGCAATTTTTGAGACTTGTGATGGAATCTGGTACACTAGCAGATTTTGGATCAAATGATGGACGCAATTGAAAATTACTTGGATCTAACCACATTTTCAACCATGAACATGAATACATGTATTAAAAAACTGACCTAAAGTATTTAATAGTGAGCCGTCTACCACTGCACTGTTTTTACATGTTATTACTATATAAAAAAAATTTGCGTATTAATAAAATTATCATTAATTCTTTTTTTTGATTTTGTGCACTGTTTTTTTAAAGCAATAATCGCCAAGTAATTAATAAGCGGCTAAGAAAAAGTGGCAATTTAAAGCAAATTAAATTTACACCAAACCTGATAATTTTATTCAAAATTGTATTGTTTTGGTAGAAAGATATAATTTAGGCATAATTTATTTAATCACATGCATCAATAATTGTAGCAATTGTAAGATGTACGATTGCTAGTTAGTGTTAGTTTTATGCCAATGTTATTATTATATGTTCTAAAGGAGCTAAGGAATCAATCAAGTCATTATCTCATTAAAATTTTCTCTACTACCTTTTGTTTTATTAATTACATGCATGTTTATAATTGAATAAAAGCTAAGTAGCAAATGTGTTTATAAGGCGTTATGCATGCCTAAAAACAAGAAATTATCGATTTCAGTTTTCAATGTGCAGACGGTAGTAAATAGACAAATAGACTGAAAAGATAATATATTTTAGTCCTAACATTTAGTAAACGAATGTAAACATGTATTTATTATTATTAAATATTGTGTGTTTTGCCCCTGGGATAAACGCTATTGAAAGTGACTCGGATCGGCTGCCTTTTTGGGCCATTTCCCACACAACGCATAACTATATTAAGCGAAATGATGGAGCGTTTCAGATAATAATGTAGATTATGAAAGCCTTGATTCAATACATATACACTCCGTTCATAGTATGCTATCGGCACTGCTAGTTTAGGGTAAGGTAGTGCTTTTTGTAAATCAAAGCCGAATACAAAATATTTTTCCGAATATATTTTGCAATCAAATATCTATCTTCCTGCAAATATTTTCTAGTCAGTTCGGTATTTATGAAGTGAATTTCATATCAATAGGGTCCATATACAGACATCAGAGGGACATGCGGACAGACAAGCTAACATCCAGCCAGAAAAGGATACTGAATCGATCGGTATAACAAAAGGTGAGTCTATCTCAAGCCTTGCTGAGTGTTACAGACGTTCGCACAACCTTAATATATACTTTACCACAACTATCACAAGGATATAAATCAATTGTAAATAAATATATATACGAAAAGAATTTTTTTAATTAATTGAAACTGTAAATATTTATGATTTTCCTTAACCAGAAGGAATACATTTTTAAAGGAAATTGGTTTTTTTTTTAAATAGATTTTTTTTCATATATTAATTTAGAAAAAGTTTAAAAATTTTTGCCTTCACGTACATTTTAAAGGGATTTTATTTAACAGGCTCATAAGTTTTTGCACTATTACTAGACCGCACAGATTATTACGTAGAAATTTATTAGATAAACTAAAGCTGAAATAACGCTATGAGCGTACAAATTCTTATGTTCTGGTGTATGGAAATTTTTACAAAAATTTTCGAAAATAATTTTTCTGACATTTCTCCTCAACAAGTACATTTTCAGAAAATTCTTTCGCATTAACGGTTTGCATGTTCAAGGCGAATTTTTTTTGATCGCTTTGAAGTTAAACGAATGAATATTAAAATTAAAAGAGACTTAATTTAATCGTGGTGCTAGGTGCTTCCTCGACTTAAGAATGGATTAATTTTTTAATGAAGTCTTAAACAACATGGATAAACTCATTATGTTTTTCTTCCTACTTACTGCTAATGGCATTTGCGTTTAAATCTAATATGAACAAACAATATAATCGCAAGCAAGTGAAAAAAATATGGAAAAGTATAGCGCGGATGGCATTTTAAATAAAAGAAAATATAAAAAAGCTGGTTATGTTATTCATTTCGCTAAAACTTAGAGGAACATTTTATGCTCCTCCCCTTTATTCGTTTTGCGCGCTTGTTGATATTGCGGTCCTTGATTTAAATGAGTTAAATTAAAATTTTGTTTATTGTCCATTCGCTATGGGAAAACTTTTGCAAGGCTAAAGCATGAAATTTTTCATTACTTTAAATATTTTTTTAAAAAAAACGAAAAAAAAATGTTTTTTTTTTTTTAAAAAAAACGAAAAAAAAATGTTTTTTTTTTTTTAGATTCTACTAACACTAATGTTGTCGGCAAAGGAAAGGTAAAACGCAAAGTTTTTATTGTGCATCCCTCTTTTTAAATCTCTCCAGAGTTGAACTACAAAAAATAGTTACACTATTGTTAGACAGTTTCTTTTTTTTGTTTTTGTACGGCTTCCAGCTCAACAATACGCACAACATAGCAGGGAAGACTTTTTACTTTAACGCAAAAATGTTGTACATACTTAGGTACAAATGCGGATGCACTTACATATCTTACTTGTCAATATTCCTTCTTTTTTTTTTCCTCTTTCTTTATATTATTTTATAGTTTTGACATATATTACTAAAAAGTTGGCTGAGAAGTTATTGTAAACGATATTTATACGTTTCTAATGAAAACAAATACAAACAAATACAAATGTCAGGAGACATAACAGATTGATATCTTTCTGATCAGCATAAGTTTTTTACTGAATTTTCTATTCGTCCATATGCCGTATGATCAAATTTAGAAATACATTGAAAAAAATCTTATGAAATTTTCCGCTTGTGTTCAAAATAATAAAACAAGATATCGGTTATATTCATATATGACGTAGTCGACTAAAGCGAGTGCTGTGTAGCATGATATTGAAAGCATAAATAAAATTCTTTCTACATTTTCCTTTTTTTCCCTTTTTACAAGACTGTCAGGGAATATCCTCTAGGTAGGGAGGGGAGGGCGGAAAGAGGTGGATGGTATTTCTCTACGTTCCATGTTTGAAACATCATTCCTGAAGCCGACACACTGGCCCTTTTTTTCAACAAAAATTTAAACAAGTCACGAATATTTTTTCTCATTTGATCCTTTTTTTCCCTGTTTTTTTTTTTTTGTTATAATACTTGACGAACGACAGTGAAAAGGAAAAATTAAAAATCTAAACAGCATTTTTTTTTTGAATCTAGTCATCGTTAGCATTACTATGGAAAATAATTGAAAAAAGGCATTTGTAAAAAAAATTATTCCAGCAGCATAATATAGGATTTTCTTACTTCATTGCCCAGGATTAGGAAATAAAGAAATTGATGAAAAAAATGATTTTTTTCTTCTTTCTCTTACGTAAATTTTATGTGTCTTGGTATTTAATAAACTGTAGTAGGACAAGAACATAGCAAAATTATTTCTTTCTGGGTCACTTAAGATTTAACAACTCATTGATATGAATTTGATTTAATTAATTCAAAAAATTTAAAGACAAAAAATATAAAAAATTGAATAAACATGTTTAGCTTATCCGAAACGGATTAATTCCTTTACTTTTTTGTTTCGTTTTCTTTCGAAAACTAAACTTTAAAGAAATTATCCGAAACGGCTCAATTCCTTTACTTTTTTGTTTCGTTTTCTTTCGAAAACTAAACTTTAAAGAAATTCTCAATACTTTGAAAAAGACAATTTTTTGTGTATAAAAATACTACTCTTACGCGATCGCAAATATATGGCAAGTTTTTCCGAAACTCAATCACTCGTCAGTTCGTGAACAACTATTCAATAATTTTACCATATTTTTAATGTTTTCGAACTTTTGACATTTTCCATATCTAGTGCGCTACGTAATGTCATCCGCTTAAATTTTGCGAATTTTTGGGCTAATGTTATAAGATAGAGGAGATGGAGTTCAAAATTTCCCTTATGCTTTTTATATTTCCAAACACGACATCTCTAGAATTTCTCATGTTGTTCTACACCCTCTAGAAAACCTATCGGGAGCTTGCCAAACTTAAACAGAAAGAATGATCTGTAAATTTCTGACAACCCGCAATTGGATCAATAATTTTTTTAAAGCTTCGGTCGCATGGATCAATTCAAACCTCAGACCTTCAGAAATGTATTCTATTCTTGCGTATTTTAATTTTTTCCCATGGAAACAATTTCATTGCCTTTCGTTCCCCCGGGGTCGACTACCGTAGTATGTGGAAGACTGTACTTTATTGTTCGTGATTATCCGAGGAGTCATTCATTAAGTGACAAAATAGAGGAGCGCGGCTGTAAGATTGTGAGATTGTGCACAAAAATTTGAATTTAAACACATAATAAAAAATTTGGTTCAGCCCAAGAACAAGGAGAAATCGTCCTGGAGGAACTCCTGCGTTAGGCTAAATGTATATATATAAATATATATATTCTTAAGATTTTTGAGCTCTTTGGTTTCAGCGTTACAAACGCTGATATACACGTACCTCTCTGACGCGTACGAAGTAACAGAGCTATCAAGCCATCGCTTATTGCTAAGCAAGAAATTTTTCGCACATATCTATATAGAAAAGTGTTTTCGAAGATCTTTCTTAAGTATCTTCTACTTGCCTATTGTCTCACCCACACGTTACATATGAAGTACTGTTTGATAAAAGTACTATCTTAAGTAAAATAGATGTAAATATATGTATGTATACACATACATATTTACGAGCATGTGTACTTCGAAACAAAAGTGCATAAATTTATTTATTTCAAGTTTCCATAAAATTTCATTTCTTTCAGATTCACTTACGGGTATTATGTTATGTAAAAAGTTTTCAAGAAACTTGTTGTTGTTGATATGTTGCATGAAAAAAACAAATGCGTATCCTTGAAATATCGCAAAAGTGAAACTGATTCTCTTCATTTTTTCTTTTTACGTTTCCTTGCTAATAAATTTGATGATCTACTCACAAGCACAGAATACCTTAAAGCTACTCAAAAACTAAATATATTTAAGAGTAATCTCTAGAGAAATATGAACACGTCAACCGCATATCAAAACTTTAGCAGACACATTCACTAAACAATGTTGGCGCGCCGCTCGACGTATACATTAAAATGAAAAGTAAATTAAATTAGGTTCCATAGCGAGAATGCATCTCATGTTCATGTAATGCAATTAATTTTATTCGATTATCAGTTGCAAGCAGCGATGGTTAATATTATTTTATTGCATTAAATAAAAACTATTCTACCGCACCCTCCATACTCTTCAGACCTTGCACTACCATGGACTACCATCTGTTCAGGTCACTGGAGCATTCGTTATGAAATAAAAATTTTTAATATCTTATCCGATATCCAAACGCACCTTGAGTTATATTTTAAGTCACGCCCACCTCTCTTTTTCAAAAGGGAGGTTGAACTTTTGCAGGAACGATGGCAACAAGTCATCGCAAACGACGGTAATTGCATAAAAGATTAAAAAATTCAAATGTAATTTCAAAATAGCATTTTCTCTATGAATGCAAAATAATTGATTAATTATGGGTCCCTCTTATATTACGCATTTCTCCTTCTTTTTCCGTCTCTCTCACTTTTTTTCTCTTCTTCTTCTCTTCTCTCTGATGAAGATTAATCTCGTACTATCCACTTTGATATGAGAATTGATTCCATTTTCTTACTATGAATTCTCTGCCTCTTACCCTTTCTCGTCCACGAATTTTGTTTGTCTGCATCTTAATTAGAATTTAATGCAATAAAACGTAGCCCTCTCGGCCGTATTTTTGAAACCTCTTGAAACCACCATCTGCACAAATAATTTACGTAACCTGCAAATCACTTTATTTTGTTGTGGTCTCGAAGTAGCTGTTTTTTTTATGGACGGGAACAATGATTAGAACCACGTGAATACCTTTTCCAGGGCTCTTATCCGAGCTTTGGTCCTGTTGATCTCTGCTCGCACTACAACCTTTGAGTGCACAGCTCAACCTTTTCGTCGATGTTCCGATCTTAATCTAAAAATAAGAAATTTCTGGAGGAGCTTTGGCTGCTCGTTCTTCCTGTTAAACTCCTTCTCAATAAGAAGGCGATGGAAATTGCAAAGACGCCATTTTCGATGACAGCTGTTAGGTGTTATCTGTTCTATCTAAGAATTTCCTAAGGTATGAAATCTCTAATCTCTTCGAATGATATATTTTGCTATCTATGTTAACTCTCTCTGGAGTCCCGTCTATAACTGCACAACTTCATAACTAAGCAATCTTGAACGTCAATTATTTTACTGGAAAAATTTTTTTCTCTAAAATTATGACGAGTTAAAATTTTTTCCTTTGTTCAAATCAGAATCGACTCTGAAGTTTGATGAAAAGTCATAACTCCGTCGTCGTTTCACTTCTCCTCCCATTCAATAACGTTTATAGCGTAAAGAATATTTTCTAATACGGTAAAAATATATTAAAATTTAGAAAACAAAATGATTTATGTAAAAACTGAAACTCATATGTGTTGAAAGGTTCTAATCAATCTTTTTTTAAAAAAAAAAGCTAAATTATCTCATAAATTGTAATGTCTGGACCTAGTTTCCGGGTATTAACTTTACACTGTCTCTCTGCTGTCGTATGCTGCATAAAATAGGCCTTTGCAATGTTAAACTGAATGTTTTTTTTTTTTTCAAATATACTCGTCAGTCATTTCAAAGTTGATTTTTGATAGGTCGTCTGTACTATGAGAATTTATTTTTCTATTATTTTTAAGTGACGTAACGCAAAAAAAGACTATAAAAAAAAAAAAAGGCTATAACAACAAATAAAATAATCGTAAAAGGGACCATGTCAGCTTTCATGGATTTGAATAAATGTGAAAACACCTCTCGAGACGCATCTACTTTCGATGATGAAAACTCTGCTTTGGCAATGAATTCAAATGATTCAAGTACTCCGGCTGCAAAGAGATCAAAACGTTCCATTCATTTCGACAAAGTTTATATTTTTTATTTCCCTCGTCAGCAGGGTTTTAATTCCGTGCCTGCAGCGGGTGGTTGTACACTGGGCATGGCACTTAGGCACGTGGCATTTGAAGCCATGTCTGTAGAAGAACATCTTGGAAAATTGGGTAAACAAAACAATAATCAATTGAATAAGGATAGCCCAGAGCCAATGCCAGCCTACGAAAGGCGTATCTTGTTAAAAACTGCCGGTATACCTAAGATAGATGCTGAAGAAAAACTTGATTGTCAACGGATACGCAAATCGCGTAAAGAGTGCGGTTGTGCTTGCCGTGGTCTTTGCAAACCGGAAACTTGTTCCTGTTCACAAGCGGACATAATGTGTCACATTGGATATGAATGGTTTTCCTGTGGTTGCTCCCGTTCGACTTGCGGTAACATCGTTGGTCGTTCAGAATATAATTATGACCGACAACTTACTTATGCCAGAGATAAGTTAATGCGTCTTAAACAAGAAGGTGAAAAGTCGAAATAAAAATATAATAAAATCCAGTTTTAATTAATTATTTAATTTCTATTTAATGTCTATTGTGAGTGTGATATCCGAAGCGACATACGGTTTTCATTTCCAACTTTAAACGCATATTTCTTAACCCATCGTCACGGCTATTAGTTGAACCAACTGATAAATTCTTGGGAAGCAGTCTCGATATCACTTAGACTATGAAAATATTTCTCTTGCTCGGAACGCGTAAAAACCTGATAAGAAGTCTGCTGATGGGTTAGCCAAAGTTTTTTGCCTAAATTCATTGTATCCGCTGAGTTAATTGTGCGATGTTCGGATAAGTAGGACCGTAGTACCGAAGAATAGAAGCTTCCCCATTAACCAACGACTGTCGGGCTAAGCGTTCCTAATTGTTTATCGGCCTTTTACATTTTTATTGAGTATCGGTACGTATTTTACTCGTTTCCGACCGGACCTCTTATAACCTATACAGTTACTATAGTGAGAGTCCAAGTTATATAAACGGACATATGGCATCGCCCAAGAGGGGTTGAATCTCAGCGAAACGAAAACTTAAGTAGAGAGTGACTCGTAAATAAAAATGATTTTGAAAATCGCCTCCTTTTTCCCATTTTTCTTTTTTTTGCCGCCTTGATTTTTCTCTTTTATCGCAGTTTGGAATCCGTTGTCAAAGCATTAGATTTTCACACGAATTACTACGAAGGCTGACGTGCGCATTTCTTACAAATTAAAAGCCATTATCTTACTAAGTCTTGGCTTGTTGGCAAATAAGCCACAAAGAGAAAAATAAAAAAAATTCCTGCAATTTATTCTAACAACTAGTCCATATGCTATTTAGATTATCATTTGTAATTAATGATGACAGACATAAACATTTCTAAGTATGTGTATTGCTACTCGTACAACCAGAACGTTAGCTAATTCACTTTTCAAATGTAAACATAGCAAGTAAGAAAATTACAGTCGGTCGTGATCGAATCTTTTATACCCATCACAAAGCCAAGACAAAACGAGTAAAGGAACTAATTTTTTTTAATGCTCTGTAATATGAAGTGGGTGCGGCTGACTTTTTCTAATTTCAAAGTAAAAGTTTTTATTCAAATCTTTTAAATTCTTTTGCAAATTTGTAGACAATATTTTCATTTTCGCTAATGTTAGAATCGTTACCATAGATGCTACACAGTTGATCAGACGGCGGACAGATGGCATTCGAAATTTTATATTTGTCAAAAATTTACAGAGCTTAAAGGATTCTTGAAGCTGGTTTCTGCGCGTTATAAAAGCATTGAAAAAATAATTAAATTTTGATATTCTATAATATTGGATAGGCCGAGTCAATTTTTTCCATTTTTGTCCAAGTGCTGCAGCATCACCCATAGAATATACGCTCAAATTGTTCTACATTTATTTGCTATAGTTTAGGAGTAATGAGCAAAAAACCAATTTTTTATTCTTTCTGAAAAGCAGAGATGTTCTCAGTTTACATAGTGCTGTGAGCGTGTCCTTCAACGATGAGCCATTTTCAACATCATCAACCTGCTTGTGAGAACTTTCAATGATTCTGCCAGATTTGAAGTCGACAGTTGCATTTTTGCGTCCAAGAGAATGTTTACACCAGACAGACAGACGGACATGCTTAAATCGATTTAGAATTGGATGATGATCAGAGAATATTGTAGTGTGATCGCATACCGTCAAATGCGTCCACTTTGAAGTGCAACAGAATTATGCTGAATTTACGTAATTCTGTAGCAGAAAAAAAAAAAAAAAAAAAAAAGAATCGCACTTCAACTGGCTGGGCCAGGCGCCCTAATTAGTTCGTGTTTACGGTAGCATTAAGTCACCTGTTAAAATTAAGTATAAATATCGCACTTCTCAATAAAGAATTTCAATTGCTATCAAGCAACTCAAAATAACCAAGCGTTTAATTCGCTAAGAAAAATAATGGGCGTTCAACCCGCCTACGAGCAAGATTTAGGGACCGTCTCATGCCGAGCTTCATTGGCAATCTATGAGACGGAAAGACTTGGCGTTCTAAAGCCGAGCAGATTAGGGATGCACTTACGTCTCACCCCTTCAAACAAAGAAAAACACACACACACAATATATATATTTTGTAGGGTCTGTGTGTGTGCTTACTTCTGCTTGTTGCAAACGTTGCAAACAAAATGAATATACCGCTCATCCTTCGGAGAGCATAAAAATCTATTATAAAGATTCTTCTAACTTGTGTTTTGTCATTCGTGCAATCACTCAGTTTACAGTTTAAAGATGTATGTGTTATGTATATCAACAAATTGAATCTGTTAGAAAATCATTTCAATGCTACTTTTCCAAAATAGTATCAAAGTGTATATATATTTGAATATGTACGCAGATACTGCGCAAATACTTTAAATGACGTCTCTCTATGCATTCCATGGCACATTTAAATCTAATCTTTTTTTTTTTTTTTTTTTTTTTTTTTGATTTATGTACAATCATGTGAGTGTAGTTTTCCTTTTTTTTTT
>KK503071.1:70138-81654 GCA_000688735.1 Glossina austeni | reverse complement strand
TCTCTCTCTCTCTCTCTCTCTCTCTCTCTCTCTCTCTCTCTCTCTCTCTCTTTTGCACTAAGAAAATCGCACAAACAAAATAAGTCGCATGTATCCAAACGCACAAACAAAAATGGCATAAATAAAAATCGCACAAAAAGAGATTTAACTCTGTATGGTTTTCAACTATACTGTGCTGTGAAATTTTTTAAAAATATCTTTTCGAATATCATGTAATACCCCAATGGGAGATTAGAGTTCCAAGTAGTGGATACAGGAAACTTCGATTGAATCTGAATATAGGTTTTCGCTTGCTCGCCTATTAGCTATTATTTGCAATTTAAAAACTTTTGTCATGCGCTTACTTTCCTTTTCAGTTCTTTGATTAGCATCAGCATCAACGACGTGTAAGCTGGGTGTTTGGTTTTCTTTATTACTGGGATTTATAAAGGCATCAAAACGAATTACTTACCATTTACCGCAGCGAGGAGATCAACGGTAGTAACGCCAGCTGCCGGGAAAACAACCGCCACTGCTGCTGCTGCCTCAGGATCTACCTCGTCATCGTCGGCGTCGTCGACAGATCTGTTGGGTTCGGGTTTTGTAGCTACATTTGCTAGCCCTTTCTTTGGCGGGGGCGGCGGTGGCACCGTTAATAATAATAACGGCACTACAAACAATAACAGCAACAGCAATAATAATAATCAGAACAATTCCGTAACCTATGCAAGTGTAAGCGCTCAAAACAGTAGCATACCATTACAATCACAATCACAACAACAACAACAACAACAACAACAACAACAACAACAACAGCAACAACAGCCCTTAATTGCCTTAACAGCCGCAAACACCTCAGCTAACGCCACAATCATGTCTACATTGGGATCGTCACCCAGCAGTTATGACGGCACTTTTGGAACTGGACCGCATGCCACAATCGTTAAGGAAGGTTGGCTGCAGAAGCGGGGTGAACACATAAAAACGTGGCGTTCGCGCTACTTTATATTACGTGGCGATGGTACGCTGATAGGCTATCGTAATAAACCTACCGGCAGCGGACCAGTGGATAAATTGAACGATTTCACGGTACGTGGCTGTCAAATAATGACTGTAGATCGTCCGAAACCATATACGTTTATTATACGTGGACTGCAATGGACAACAGTAATTGAGCGTACATTTTGCGTGGACACCGACGAAGAACGGCAGCAATGGACAGATGCAATAAGGTTTGTTAATCGCTTTTAAAATTGTTACAAATTTCTTAATTTTTCTTCTTCTTCTTCTTCTTCTTCTTCTTCTTTATATACCATCCGTTACTGAGTAGAACCGTGGCAAGTCGTTTAAGTGAATTAGGAGAAACAGCCATGTGTCCTTCTAATTCGACGGATATGACCGATGTCGATATGGCTTCCATAGCTGAAGTGGAACTATCCGAGAAATTTTCTGTTCAGGGCACTTCAACACGTAACAGCGGCGGCGTAAAGAAAGTGGTGAGTAGAGAGAAATTTTTATATTCTATATAAAGTTAAAGATAGGTAGAGCGAAGGAGAAAGACAAAGTAATTTTCTTGTGTCTTCACTGCTTTAGACTTTGGAAAATTTTGAATTTTTAAAAGTTTTGGGCAAAGGAACGTTCGGTAAAGTGATTTTATGTCGTGAAAAAGCCACAGCCAAATTGTATGCTATAAAAATTCTCAAAAAAGAAGTCATCATACAAAAGGATGAAGTGGCTCACACCCTAACAGAAAGTCGAGTTCTGCAAACCACAAATCATCCCTTTTTAATAGTGAGTATCTCTACGCATTGCCTCGTTAGGTTAGGTTAAATCTGAAGTTTTTTTTCTATCTTTTGTAATTTTGTTTCAGTCGCTGAAATATTCTTTTCAAACAAACGATCGTTTATGCTTCGTTATGCAGTATGTGAACGGCGGTGAATTATTCTTTCATTTAAGTCATGAACGCTTGTTCTCGGAGTCACGGACACGTTTCTATGGAGCCGAAATCATTTCAGCTTTAGGTTATTTGCATTCGCAGGGAATCATATATCGTGATTTGAAACTCGAAAATTTACTCCTCGACAAAGACGGGCACATCAAAATCGCTGATTTCGGTCTATGCAAAGAAGACATCACCTATGGACGCACTACAAAAACTTTCTGCGGTACACCGGAATATTTAGCACCCGAAGTATTGGAAGATAACGATTATGGGCACGCTGTGGATTGGTGGGGTACGGGAGTGGTGATGTATGAGATGGTAAATTAATTTTTCAAAGAATTTTCAATTGCCTATAAAAACAGAAAATATATTTTTTTTTATGAAAAAACTTTTCAAAACGAATATTTCCAAAATTGTTAAACTCAACAGGAGATGGCATTATTTCCAAAATAGATTTCTTTTTTTTTTTTAGCGACGGCATTGCCCCTTACCGACATTTTGGCCGTTCTTCAAGATTAAATCCTACGAAAAAATTACTTTAGAATATTCAATGCATGTCGCGATATTGTTAGCAATATTTGCGATTATGATCCGGCAATCATTTGAAATATCATTTTCATTTGCTTCCAATTTCCTATGACTCAAACAAAATGTAACGAAAAGATCTCTAATATTTTCGGCTAATTGGCTACCGAGAGAGAAGAATATTTTTTATTACAGTTTTTCTTTAACTTTTATTTATATTTTGTTCTTTGCCTATCAATTCTTATTATCTTATTTCTAAAAAAATTATAGATATGCGGACGTCTTCCATTTTATAATCGCGATCATGACGTTTTATTTACGCTGATATTGATGGAAGAGGTGAAATTTCCACGAACAATATCGGAGGAGGCTAGAAGTCTGCTGAGCGGACTTTTGCATAAGGATCCTACAAGGCGACTGGGGGGAGGTCCAGATGATGTCAGAGAAATACAAACGCATCCATTTTTTGCAAGTATTAATTGGACCGATCTAGTTCAAAAAAAGGTAAATTATCACGACGTTCATCATTAGATCAATAAAAATTTTGGGGCTCAGCGGAAATTATAATTTGACATTTGTAAGATAAGATGACTTTATTCATAAACAGGTTCTCTCTCAGCTAACAGACAACTCTCCAATTCATGCATTCCATCCCTAAACCAATTTTCAAACCAATTTTCAAAAACCAATTTTTCAAAAGCCCTTTGGTACACCGATTTTTCCTTGCCTTGTCATAATGTTTCTTTGTTTGAAAAATACGTCTTATTTTATTTGAAAGCTCCGCAAGTATAACTTCTTTGCAAGTCGAATGTGCCTAATGCCTGAATGAAGTTTGTTTTTGCTATTGCACTAAACGGAGTTTTGTTGTCATCAACCTTGGGCACCAATTCGTCCCAAATTAAGAGAGCAATTATCTTCTCTTATTGTTACATCCAAGATTTGCATTTGTCTGTTGGTATATGATTGGAGTTGAGTTCGAAAAACCTCTTACCACCGATCCTTTATAACATTTATCATGTCAGCATGAATTCGCATATCCTTTAAATCGTTTTTAATAAAACATTCAATTCGCACACTATTGTTAATGTTTTTTAATTAAAGAAAATAGAGCTTTTTTATCGGGCAAGAATGGCCCGGGATCATCAAGTACCCTGCGCTATTTCAATTTGAAAAAATTTTTCATATGCTCTTGTCATTAAATATGGAAAATTTTTACACGAAAAAAATTTCTTTTACAAAGCTTTACTTTTGTACCGTTACATGGAAGAAAAAATAGATGATTTAAATGTGAAGTCTATTTCGGACCAATCTTCATCATAAAGTTCAAGTTGTTGCCATATAAGGTGCTATTGCTTGTAAAAACATTTATTTATGAGGGCGTTCAGTGAAAGAGACCGCATTTCATCCAAATTTTTCACATTCATTTTGTATGCGAAAGTGTTATTTTTCACCGATCTATTCAAATATTAAAAATGCTAAAGTTTATGCAACCTTTCGCAAATAGGTCACATATGAGAAGTGATTGTAAAAAAATCAAATCAAATCCATTTTTAAAAATCTTCCCGCATGAATCACAACATGCCCCAAATTTTATTAAAATATGTTATAAACATTTTCTTGCTGGTTGGACATAAAAGTGCCTGACAAGACATGAAACAGACAGAATTAAATCAGATTTGGAAAACAGTCCTCTCTCTATCTTACATAGCATCAAAGGCCATATAGAGGATAGTAACGATAATATAAGCTGCTATGCTCTGGCCTTTTAATTAGCTCGGTCGAACGTGACTATTGCTAATACAAAACAATTATTTTGTAGATAACGCCACCCTTCAAGCCGCAAGTTACTTCAGATACCGACACTCGCTACTTTGACAAGGAATTTACCGGCGAAAGCGTAGAACTGACACCACCAGATCCAACAGGACCTTTGAAGTCTATAGCTGAAGAGCCTTTATTCCCGCAGGTAAAGGTTTGGAATTCTTCGAAAGATAAAAGACTCATCTTCATGATTTAATTTTTGTTTCTTTTAAAAAAAAAAAAAAAAACAGTTCAGCTTTCAAGACATGGCTTCAACGTTAGGTACTTCATCGCACATTAGCAATTCGGCGAGCCTAGCTTCAATGCAATAGAAGAGCTCAACTTACATAACATCAGAGTGACCACATAATAATCACCATAATCATTAACATGCACATTTTATACTTTGTGTTAATAAAGCATTAAAATGGAGGAGGAAATGAAAAAACAAAAATCAAGCAAATAGAGCAGTAAACATATGCCGTGTTCTCGTCTGCCAATTTTCAAGCCATTATCATATATTAAATCATTTATAAAACTTCAGTAGATACAAAACACACACATATGTATATATGTATGTATATATATATACAGAGAAAGATGCGTACATAAAGGTTACGATTGCCTTTAATTAGGACAACAATACATCGTTGATGGTAGTCGCAAATGAAGTCGATATTTATTGATTTTATACAGAATATGTGACTTTCTCTTTAGATCTTTTCCGTTTTCTTTTATTTTCACTGTTATTTTGTTTTTCTTGTGTGTTTATTCTTGTTCAGTTATTTTACGATCCATATATTTGCTTAACTAAGAAACAAATTGAAAAAGAGTTTTTTCTTCAAAAACATATTGAGGTTAAATACAGAACGCGTATGCAGATTTAATTGATTTCAGCACTTAATAGAAGCGAATGTTTTCTCTGCAAAAAATTTAATGCAAACACATATGAATATGTGAATGTAACTTAAGCAAGCAGCACGCAAAAAAATGTATGCGAAAAATGTTAACTAATGAAAAAGTCAACAAATTTATAAATTTGAACGCAATTCTAACGACAAATTTAATAAAATAGTTACTTAATATATACTTGACATGAGCAAAACATAAACAGCCACACAAGAACACAATAAAACTATGGCACTATCAATTTTATTGAATAAAAAAAAAAACGGAAGCATTTGAGAGAGAGAGGGAGGAAGGAAGACAGCATTAAAATCTTATTTGAAGAAAAAGGTTAGAAGAAAAGTGAAAAAAGAAATAAATATTATTCCCTGTAAATGTATATGAAAAAAATTTGGATAATATTTCGAAATCAACTTTTTTTTAATTAAAGATCCACTTTTCCGTGTTTGTTGGTCGTAGCAAGGTGATGATAACACACAACCCAAATTTAGTAAACACTTTTAAAAAAGATACTTTTTAAGTTGGCCTTTGTTTAACATTTCAACTTTTTTTTACCTGTTTCGTAGACTCTTTCATATTGGTCATTGCAGCGAAAGGATATGCCAGGCTTGCTTGTCACTCAGAAATAAGCATAAGCAAGGTTTAGAAAATACCCATACGCACATATGCACCGAGATTCTCAGACCATCAATCCATATATGTACGTCCGTCTATTTGTCCGTCCTCGATAAAACGACTGCTAATGATCGCACAAATTCAACTCAAATTAGCTTTATTTGTTCTTAGTTAAACGGTCGTAGGTAACATGTAAAAATTAGTTCTGACTCTCGTCGAAACATGTTTACAATAAACAAGGGGATGGCTGTAAATCAAATTCATGAGTAGACGTTGTGATGGCCATCTTCAATAAAATTTTCAAATTGATCGATCATTTTGACTTTTAAGAGATAGTCAGAATAGTTAAGTGAACTGAGTCTTTCAGATTCCATTTCAAGGACGCCAATTACGACGAAGAATCTGTAGTACATATATCATAGCTGATCACTGCGTATTGTTACAAATATTTCGTCATTTAAAAGTTCAGGCCAAATATAAAACCCATGAGTTCTGATCCTTAATTGATTTGTCGTTTCATTTAAAATTGCGGCTTATAGCATGTAACTCCATACAATTCAATAATTCGATGCAATCTTTAATACTGATATAATTACTATTGCAGAGTTAAAGAACTCTTCTATACATCATACGGCTTCACGTACACAGTACTGGTTGCCGTTACATAAGACAAACTTTAAACGATATTCATTATTTACCTGCTCTCGATATCACAAAAATGTATATAAACGACTTGCATCGTTCAAAGGTTATACATTTCTTCTGCAATAACGCGACCTATATATTGCTTAGGTATACCTTCTTGATAAAACGTTAAAAGAGCTGCTCTTTCTTTTGTTTTTTATTTAAACCATTTTATGGCGTTATCATGACAAGAAAAACTTCCAAGCAAATATAAGGAAATTCTCGACATTTAGCCGATTTAAAAAGCTATTGCGGTTATATACATTTTTTTGGTATTAAAATTTCTAAAGTTTTGCGTCAGTATTCAAATGACAAAATATTTTTTGATTTATGTGAGACATTTTTAGCATACTTTTCGATTGTATATAGTCCTTATGGTAAGTTTCGTTGATTCTTTTCAGAATTCTCATAAAGTTTGCTACTATATATAGTCCTTCCTTAGTTTGGGATCACATTTTAAGTTTGCCTTTACACTTTTTTTGTTTCCGATTAACGTTATGCCTACAGGAAATGCTTACAAGACAAAAATGGTTCACTTCAATAAATCGAGGCAGTGGCTACGTAATTCTCGTCACAGTTGCCGACGACATAATCATTAATGGCCTCAGCATCGCAGCATCATGAGCAACTTCTTCGCCACACCAACGAACACATTGTTTAGAGTAAGGAACATTTACAAATTCAATCTATTTACTGGGCCACATTGGAGGAAAAGTAATTATTCTGATAAAATACACATGTAAAATATACATGATAGGCAATGGAATCAAATGCATATAGAATATGTTTATAGTTAATTAACGTTCGAAACTGTTAACCGTTCCACTCAAAAATTTTTTGTTTTAAAATTATTTTAGCAAAATGGATGGCAAAATGGATTCATTTATTCATTTTGTTATACTATTAACGGTAATTCTTTTTAGAGTAGTCCTTCTGCAATCTCTATAGTTTGGGTTGAAATTTTATAAATTTCCTTGTGCTCTTTGTTTAAAGCTGTCATGGGGCGAAGGTTTGTTAAGCCTATAGTTTAATTAGGTTAGATTCGAGACCGATTCGATCTTTACGGCTGGCCAAGCATATATCTTTCCTTCGATAGTAATTTCGCTGTTGCCCATTTTTGTTTTCGCTTTTAACGAACGCTTGCAGAACTTGCTAACAGTGGCTAAATGCATATACTTACGGGATTGATCGTTCGGTCAAAGCGTCCGTAATAGCGGGGTAAAGGGCAGGCACAACATGTATTCCGCTGTTAATGAACAAGAAATTTTCCTCGCGAACACGGCGAACTGAAGTGAAAAAGCGCGATTAATTATTTCTCAACCTTAACCTTTTCTGTACATCTTCTTCTCTCTTATGAATTATTTCATTTACAAAGGAATAATGAAACGTAGCAAAACTCCGATTCTACGAATAGTGGTGAATAAAATTCTGCTGACTATTTCATTTTACTTGCTAATGCATGCTAATGTTAGGTGAATATTATAAAGCCATGAGCCAAGTTTCTGTAAAAGTCGGAGCTAAAATGGACCTACGAATTTTCACAATTCTTACATAATTGTGTCTTCTTTAACGTTTCCCATTAATCAGCTGCCAATATCTAAGAAAGTTTTCGTAAACGCTAAACGCCGGGTTTATTCATATATTTTTCAAATCCGTGACTAATTTCTCTCGATCTAATATATAAGCTATGAAGCTTTGACTAAATAAAAAAGTATTGATATATAATTTAAAACAATAGTTAATATAATCTTCCGCAGAAATTATATAAATGACTTAAAACAGCCCTCAAGTTCATGTTAAGAATACAAAGCTTGTTAAAAAAATTAGTTTTTTTCTTTTTCTGGTTAACATGTTGAGAATGACAGTTTGGATAAAATGTTTGGATTCTCTGCAAAGTTAATTTTTCTATTAAGAAAGGGAAAAATAATTGAACGAGTTAAGAAAATATAAAACCATAATACTTGTAATGTTAAGAAAAAAAAAAAAAGCAATATCTGAAAGTAAATGTTAATCAGCATAAGATATCATAGTACGAAACGGGTTTTGTTTTTTTACAGCAGCTTAGTTAAACGGGCTATTAGGGGATCATATATATGTAAAATTCAATTGACAAGAAAATCGAAACCAAAGTGTATAGAAGCTTGTCTTATAGTTCTTTTGGATTTTTAAAACTTTCGATCGTAATGTTAATTAAGATAAGCTAATTTTGGAAATGATTAGGAAAATGTATTAACATATTATTACGTTTTTTTTTTTAAATAAAAAAATATACAAAAGTCCAATAAATGTTAATGGAGCGTTTCATAGTTCAGATGTTGCTTTATCTGAAGTGATTGGAATTTTCTGCACGCATGAAAATGTGTCTACCACCGAAGAGTTGTTCTTTATAAATTGCCGAAAAATACGCCTCGGGTATCTTATATGTATTCTTGATTAGTATCGGATTTCAAGCCAATATACGTCCAAAGTCTGCTGGCTTGAATGCCACCTTTGCTGCAATTGTCAGGATCTCGGAATGAATGAAATGAAAATTTCAACTAAACCTATCCGCAGAACAGTTCCCGAAAAGTCTCTTTAAGAATATTTTTAATACTTCTCTAGAGTTATTATTAAATCTTCTCTAATTACAAGAAATATATGTATATGGTTATGGTATACTAATTACATATAAAAAATTTTCACCCAAGTAGGAGGGTTGCTTAAGGGGTTGGGGAGGGTTGTTCGTGTTTCTGATAATTGTAAAATTGCGATCGATTAACTCTCTTTTGTCTCTAACCTGACCGACTGTTCACTTTTCTCTACGATTTTCATTTTTCGAGGCTTCACATAAAGGAACGAAATTGTTAGAGAAGGAAATTAAAAAAAGGAGTGTGCTAATAATTTTCAATTTGTAGCGAGTAACAGTTTAAAAAATTGATTCCATTTAAATCCTTTCGGTTTATTATAACTTAATCATTGCTAACCAAAAACTGTGTAATTCTCATGTATATGGATTTGATACAGGCGATGATGGGTGTTCGGTAGGGCCTAGCCGCTCTGATGCGAAATGTTTATCTTCTCACAATTTTTTAAGGCTTTTTTTTTGCTAAAAAAAGATAATTTTTGTTTTTCTCTAGATCGCTTTTGTTAATAGTTACACAACGAAAATAAGTTCCGTATACAACAGAATCAATAAAAAAAGGAAAAACCATATAAACTACATATACAAAAAATAAAAAAAAAAAAAAAGCTGTTATATTAACAGCTAAAAGCAAAAAGATAGCAACATTTTATTTAAAAAGAAAAGCAAACCTCACGTCTCAGTTCCACACTCAGCCATCACTTAACAACTTATTTACAAATGAAAAACAATTTTTATACAAATACGTACACAAATACAGACAACTACCTAATTTTTTGTATTATGTATGCAATAAACTAGCTTAATAGCAAACAATTTGTCTTCTTTTTATAAAGAAATACATTTTTTATGAAAACAAAACTAACTAAAAACAATTAAAACTAATGAAAGCAAACTTTTCGAATTTAGCAATTACAACAACAACATATTAAAGAAACGCTACTTAAAATATTTAAGTAAATATAAAAATAGCAACAAACAGCAACAACAACAACAACAACAACAACAACAAAAAGCCGCCAGAGAGATTTTTTTCATTAACACACACAAAATCAATCAATCAACAACAGAAACTTATAAGCAATAAAAAAAAAAAAATAAATAAATAAATAAAATATTTATAGAAAATTAAAACACTCGCTGAAACAAAAAGCTAAACTTTAACCTGAAATTGTTATGACAAGAAAAAAAAAAACAAAATAACGAAACAAAACAAAAAAAAAAAAGATTAACACGTGAATAAGGCCAGCAAACCGTTTTTCTAAGTTTAGAAAGAATTTAAAAGAATTTTTTAGAAAACTTTTAAATCGTTTCTTATTTTATATTGAAGCAAATATTAAAAATACATTAGGAATTAGTTAAGTTTTTTTTGGTTTTCCTTTTCTTTCAGGTGTAACTAAACACTTATACAATATATATGTATATTATATATATATATATATATATTATATATCTATCTAATAGGTTGGAGGGAAAGTTCTTTCGTATTTTAAAGAAAATATTTGAATTCATTTATAAAAATACGTGTCTAATATTAATCAATTATATATGCCCCGTTATTTGTTACAATCTGTTACCATCTTTCAGGTAACTTGTGAATTCCAGTTTTGTAGAAGATCTCGTCCTTGAAGTTAAAATAGCCAGCAACTGCCTTAGAAACACTTTCAAAAGATTTGAATTTTTTCCCGTTAGATAATTTTGCAGAGATGTTAATAAGTAATAATCAGATGGTGCAATGACAGGTGAATACGGTGGGTGACTAACGCATTCAGTTTTTGTTGTGTCACCATTGCAGTATGCGGTCGAGCATTATTGTGGTGGAGCACTATTCCTTTTCTACACGCTATGCAGGCCTTTTTTCTTTGATAGCTCCATTCAATTTCCGCTCCAGAACCGCGTTAATGATTTTGCCCTGTTTCAGCAACTCGTAGTATACTGGACCTTGTGCCACCATAAACAAAGCAGTACTTTTCGTTGAGGGATAATTGATTTGGAACTGTTGCTGATGGTGTTCCTAGTTTGCAGCAAGATTTTTTTCTCTTAATATTCTCGTAAAGAATCCACTTTTCATCTCCAATACCTTTTCCAAAAACCGCACATAAATTTGTACATGCAACCGATGCGTTGCTCCATTTTTGCAGTTCAGCGTCGTAAATGCACTTTATCTACTGACATGTTTTTCACTGTAAATATCACAAGTAAATGATGAACGGTAAAAAATGACTTTTTTTATATTATACAGCAGGTAAAAAAACGGAAAAAAAAATCCGTTTGACTCAGTATCCAGATGTTTTTTTTATTTACAAGAAAAATTATCTGCCTATTTAAAATACGACAGAACTTTCCCTCCAACCTATCTATATCTATATATATTTATATCTATATATATATATATATATATATATATATATATATATATATATATATATATATATATATATATAT
>KK503071.1:34526-45816 GCA_000688735.1 Glossina austeni | reverse complement strand
TTACACGAATTTTTTTTACACGTATTTTTTGGGAATGTATCTATCGTGTAAAAAGAGAATTAGGTTTACTTAATGTTTTTTTTTGTTAAAGCCACCCTTTAGCTTGTTATTCCAATTTCAAGGATTTCCTGATACCTCTCAAACAGTATAATTTGTCAAGCAATTGTAAAAAGTTATCTACTTCTTATTCGAATTGTTTATTCGATGGAAAAGGTTTAGCAGGTAACGTTCTTTTCAGTTTTCCATGAAACTAATAGACGTCGGTTTTCACGTCGGCGTGAAGAATGTGGTCATGGTAGCAGCACTTCATATCCCAATTTGTAACATTTTTTCTGGTCCAATATTATGTTATCTCCAATGCTTTCAATTCAGTGGAGAGTCCAAAATCTTACCATGAATTTTCTTCAGTAATTCCTAGAAGGTGATCTGAACAATGCTTCATTTCATTTGCTGCAATCAATTGTACTCGTACGGCCACAGTTTAATTCACCCATGAAACGTTCAAGCGTAACGTTTTTCGATTTTTTCTTGGCTTTTTTTTTTCGTATATCATCTTTAAAAAAAAATATTGTTATTATTATAAATATATATATAACTTGCCACTGAAAATGAAATTTATTTTTTTATATAGCGAAGGGTTTAGTCAAAATTGTCGCTTCGTTCGAAGATTTTTTCTATTTGACACTAAGAGAGATTTTTGTTTGTGGCTTCTTTTTATCGATAGGTACCTTACCCCATGATCACCTTATCATACAGGCATTTATGTATGCAACACTACAAGTAGTCTACGCATCTTGTAACACACTTTCACTGAACATATGTGGCATATGGTTCAAGAGAAATACGCGGTTGCACACGAATACATTTAGCGACAACTTAGAACATAACATAACGTAGATGAGATTAGCTGAAGCAGTGAATGGAATTGTCCCGTTTTCGTGATAAATCTCATTGAGGAACTACAATGCTTGTCGCGCTAATAGTCAATATACACAACTCTTTTTTTACGCGAAAAATGCGTTTCTTAGAAATCCGAGCAAAAAAAAATCGTGTAAAATAAATCTACAAAAAGTAAATGTATTCCTTAACTTTGAGAAATCGTCTAAGATGAAGAAACTCTACCGTGCAAAAAAGTAATAATGAAATTCATTATTACGTATTTATAAACATATTTATAAAATAAAAACCATTTATTTTTATTACAAACAACAAATTAAAATTAGGGTACAGTGAAAGTTCAGTCCATAAGTTCATATGTTGGAACATTTAAATTGAAATTAGGAATAAAAATTAAAGTCCCAAAGTCGTTAACAGTATTCTCCCAATTGTATTTTGTTGCTGCATACTTAAGTTTCTGTGGGACGCTGTTTGAATTGAAATTAAAAAACATTTGTTTTTTGTTTTTGCATTCGTGTTAGAATAAAAATTCGTGCAAAAAAAGGTTTATTTCCTGTCATTGATAAACCGTGTTATTTCAAAATCGTGTAAAAAAAGAGCGTGTACAAAAGAATTGAGTGTACTATTCGAAATTGGATTGAGGTGAATTAACTGCAACAAAATGGAAGCGATGGCCATTAGTAAACACCAGGGTCTTAAAACCACCAGGGGCGTAAGATTTTGGAACATATTATTCGCATCCGATATTATGGTAATCACTTAGATGTCATGATCGCCTAAGCCTAAGTTCATGGATAGTTTTAACTGTAAAATTATTAGTAAAGCCCGTGCTGCGTTAGTCCGCATAATGCCTACCATTAAACTCAGATATTCTCAGGGTGTGTCCATAGGCATGTCCATTGCAAGTCTGCCGACATGAGTGCTTCGATTGTTACGAGTTCGCCCGGCATTGCGAAGGCCGCTGCTTAGATCTTACAGTAGACGTTAACTTGTATCCTATTGAAATCCAAAATTCGGTTACATACGATCGACACAAAAATGTTACCAATCGTTAAAACTTGTTGCTTGTTATAAACTAAACCCACTTTTACGCATTTTCCAGCGTAATTGTTTCGCTTTTGATTTTGTCAGAAAAAGCCTTTAAGTCATTCGTATCAGAAGGATTTACAGTCCAGTACAGAAAGAGCTAGAGTCATACAATCCTTTTTCAGACGTGATGGTGATGGGCAGTGAAAAGCAGTGAAGCGTTAAGTTTTAATAAAACTTCTTGCAGCAGCTTGTTCGCAGAAGCGATTCAATCCCCTTTGATCCTTGGATAATTTGTGTCATACCAAACCTTCAAATTATTGAATACTCTGATGTTTTTTTACATTAAAGTGACGGAAGTGGTTTCACATCTTGCTTGACAATTACTTGCAGTATTCTGTGTTGTCCCGTAGTCAAGTTAAAGCAAAAGAAAAAGTGATGACCCCTCTTTTTTGGTGGTGTCAATGTAGAAGAACTGGTAAACCATGACGTCCTGCGCAAGAAAACACAAAACGATCTCCATTGGACGGTATATGTGTTCGAAAGCCGCAATGAAGTGTCGAAAGACGCAATGAAGTGTCGAAAGACGCAATGAAGTGTCGAAAGACACAATGAAGTGTCGAAAGACGTAATGAAGTGTCGAAAGACGCAATGAAGGGTTTAGGTTTTTTAAAGCGGTGCGAATAATACTCCAATGTAGTTGAAATCTGCATCATTTATACCGTCTATATCCCGCCAAAATGAGAATGTGACTCTCATGTGCGGGCGATAGCCTTCAAAGTTTGCTTTGCTCGCATACAGCGAAAGACTCACCTGTTCACGGGTGACGAAATCACGCTACCCTTGAGCATCGGGGTAATGTGAGCTGTGTTGCGCTTACGCACAGGCAAGTGTTCTACGGAAATAAAATCCATCAATTAAATCCTTTAATAGAGCTACACTGCTTTCTCTGCATTCCCACCCACCCACGTTCTGGAGTCATCTATATACCGTATAACACACTATCGCGAGTCTTCGTTTTTGGACCTTACTGCCCGCCTTTGGAACAATCTACCAGCAGTAATTTTTCCTGTCGTACCCAATGTCGAATGCTCACAACCTCCACTCTCTCCCAAGGAATTGAAATAGAAACTGAGGCTGAGGCAATAGAACAGGCTGGAACAGGCAGTTCATTTCGAACTTCTGTCTGTCTGTTAATTGGAAAAAATATCGACAAATTTCACAAATTTTTTTTACGACAATGCGATCGCACTAAGTATGTAATCAAAACCATCCGATAATCATCCTCAATATTGGAAAGTACTTCAATATTGGAGGTCCTGCATAAACGCCAACATAAGTAACCTAAACGACTAAATTGGAAACTTTTCCTTAACCCCATTAACTAACCTAACTAACAGTTCATGCTGACGTTAATTCTTAACACAATATATAGCAAAATTTTAAAGAAAAAAAAAAAAAAAAGAAGTTTTCTAAAAGTCTAACATACTGAAACTGTGGCAATGAGAAAAAAAAAAAAATAGCATACGAAGACTTAAATATATTTTTGCAGACATCATAGGAACAGCCTTGCGAAGAATGACATAAAGCTTTTTTTCTTTGTTTTTTTTGTTTTTGTTTTTTTTTCTTTTCTTTTCTTTTGAGAAGGGGGTTTGGCTATGTTTATGTGTGTGTGTGTAGATTGTTATATGTGTATGCATGTATGTGTACGTGCGATCAAAGAAAGGCTAGTCATGGGAAAATATCTATGTTTGTAGACATCTATCGCATAACATAGTGGCTCAACATCTTACTTTTTTTTTCTTTTTTTTTTTTTTTTTCTTTTAAATAAATGACATACATATACATACATATACAAATATTATAAAAAATATATACATGTAAATGCATAAATGGAAAAAGTTTTAATATATAGAATAACAGGCTTTACTTCAGCTGTTTTTTTTTTTTTTAATTTTTTTTTAACTAAACTGTAGGCGTGTTTTTATGGAAATTATAATAAAAAATCGATTTTTCAAATATGAGTTGATAAGAAGTAACAGAATGAGTTCACATTATATGGTACGTGCACATAAATACATATATATATATATATATATATATATATATATATATATATATACAAAGAAACGGACGGCTTTCTCTATAAAACCTTTAAAATATGTCGCTTTTCTTTTAATTTTTATGCTCACCTTTCAAGAATCTAAATATACTAAGTTGTTTATATTATCTGTAACTATATCTTGATCGATGTAAAACTTGGAACTTGGAACAAATCACCGATAAGTTGCCAACTGCGAATAAAATCATTTAATTAAATGGTTGAACGATTTCTATAAAAGCTTTGGCTTAGATTTTGTATATGTATATATATTATGGGGCGTGTTTGCGGGCAAAAAGAATTTAGTATAAATCTCGTTTTTGATGATGAGAATGGAAATTGCCGAATATTTTGTTGATACTTGAGTTGATTTGGACTGCTGCCCCTTATAAATATATTCCCTTCAAGGTGAAGATTAATATCTTGTATCACATAACGTTATGACAGAGGGATTACTTTTTCAAATGAAGTCTACGACCATCCGGTCATAATGATTTTGCGGTGTCGTACTTTTCTGTGACGAATTTATCGCTATGATCGTTTCAACACGCGATAATGGATTGATCAGGTATACATGGGATAGGATGGCCAGAAGATAGTTCTAAACTTTGACGCCTGCCTTGCAATTCTTTCATTCCACGATGTGCGAACGAAAATGAATTAATGAATTGCGGGAAGTCACCGCAATTTTCGGGAAGTGCGACAGTGCCCCTTTTTAAGGGCGTGCCATTAGTTTTGAAAGCCATCTTTTCCCTCTCTTCTCTCCCTCTCTTCTAGGTAAGATATACGTATACCAGTAGAGTAGACTCCCCATAACAAGGATTCATGTAGCACTGTGCAAAAACTGCGAGCGTGCTCACATAACACTCTAAAAGAGTGTTCGTATGACGTGGTAAAAGAATGAGACCGACAATATGTACCGATCAATTTTTATACATTTCTCTTCTTCTTTCTTGGGAAAAAAGAGCATTTGTTAGTCAACAAACATAACGACTGCTGCAATGTCATGTCTTAAGCCTGATTAATAAAGAAACTTATTTCAAGTATAACAACGTTGGGCTTTGGACTATGAACGACTCATGGGTTTATATAATCTAAGTCCACTATGCTGTAGGGGGGAGGAGGGAGGGGGGGGGGTGGCTATTGTGCTTCCATAAAGGTAAGAACTTTACGTAGAACATGCTTTCACTTGTGCTTGCAACTTTCACACTTGTCAGACCAAAAATTTTTACTACGTTTCTCTATAGATTTTCAATGTCGGCCGACAGCCATTTTCTCAGGCCAGTTGCTGCATAATAGTTTAATCAAAGAAAAATAGTCTTTTTGGAAAAGTAGAAACTTCTTCCCATTCACCTTTGCTTTCATTATTGAAAATTTTCCTTCTCCGGCAAGACAAAGAAGGCATAGATGGATAAAGTTGCGAATAGATGAATGGATAAACGCATAGACATGGGCATCGATAATCGCAATGACAAAATATGGACGGAGCAACATAGGGGCCAATGCCAAAATAAATAAATCAAGAGACAGATATAGTAAATAATTTTTCATCGTTTACGCGGATAAAATAAATAATAATAATAATAAAAATATTTCGTTTTTGCCCAATGCTGACAAACATGATGGGAATCTGAGATTCGCCTTACAGTAAACGTAGCCTTCTTTCACAAGTTTTTTTTTTTTTTTTTTATTTTTTTTTTTCGGCTTTAAGATTGTATCAGTAGTTATTAATCTTCTGATTCTATCAGCTTTGATTACAGTTTACGGGATGAGGTAAAAAAAAAAAAAAAATCCACCATAAACCATTAATTTTTTATATTTTTTCTCGTTTTCAACAATAAATGCTAATAACAATACGTGTAAATGTTAAGCGTATGTAGTCTTCGCGAATATATTTTTTTTTTTTTTTTTTTTTTTGGGAGGTAAAAGCATGTTAAATTGTTGTTGATTGCCGCATATTTATAATCCTTTAAATTCAATGGTAGTTGTTGTTAACTTGTATACAATCGTACCTATGTACGGATGACGTTTTCTTAGTTCGAACTCGGTGCGTGACCCAATTTAGTTAGAGTGAAAAAGAAAAAAAAAAAAAAAATTAAACTTTTGCTCTTATGACTGCATTAGCTACAAATGTAAGCTTTGAGGTTTGTGCATATACCTGTACGTGTGCTCTGTAGTTAACTTATTTCTACAATGAGTTCACGCGTTCCTTTTTGTTAACTATGCATTACATGCACGACTACTAAGAAGGAATATTTTTTTCATTTTTTTATTCTTCATATTCAAGTCTCTCTTATAAAATTATGGCATCTTTCATAATTGATGCTAAAGCCTTTTCTCCGATCTTTCTTCATATAAATCCGACAAATTGAAAAGTTCGCAGAGTTGAAATAAACAATAAAAAATATAGTAAAAATATTATGTGTTTATCCATATGTCCACATTCATCTCCGAAAATCCTTTTTTTTTTTTTTAGAGCAAAGCTCTTCTGATCGCGCTAAAATTTTGAATAGGGGTCATGGATAATATAATAAACGTCCCAGATTTGTTACCTCATACCATTATATTTTATGCGACATAGTCATTCTTGCTTTCGGCTTAACCATAGAATTCCGACTACTCTTCTTCAAGATCGGTCGTTACATCTGACATGGCATTACCATGCTCTCTGCGCTATTACTAGATCAATATTTTTTTTATAGATTCAAATATAAAAATTGTACTAATGTGTTCATTTTGATCAAGGTCAATATCTCTAATAAATTTTAGACTGATATTTGATAGTCGATTGATTGTAAGTTACAATTTTTTCCACTATGGGCCTAGTGCTAAGCGGATTTTGTCGGGGTCCAAAAAGATTGTCTTCTGCTTTCCGAAAATTTGATGCCATAGATAGTTTGATGTTCAAGAATCCAAAATCTGCGGATCATCTTGATAGCAGAAAGACATTTAAACATTTTTATACCCATCACTGTAAGATGGGGGCACACCCATTTTGTTTTTTTCCCACAATGTATGTAACACTCAAAAGGAAGCTTTGGAGACTCTATAAAATATATATATTCTTGACCACCGTGAAATTCTGAGTTGAGTTAGCAATGTCTGTCTGTCTGTCTGTGTGTTGGTGCCTGTGTGGCGTCTCCTGATCGCAAAAATGACGACTTCGAAGCGACTTCAAATTTAGTAGAAACTTCTCGCTACTCGGAAATTGTTAAAGTTAAAATGCGGAAATTTTCCACAGTTACCGTGCGAAGCACTCCACTCTTTGCATGCAAAAAATGGAAACGATCGGCCGTGCCCGCATAAAGTTTTAAGTGATTAAATTATCTTTTTTTCACTCTTTTGAGGTTTTATGTCAATTCATCATAAGGCAAACAAGACAGAATGTTTAAAACAATTTTGTACATTCCTCAACAGAAAATATGCTATCTTTGGTTTATTCGAAAACGGTAGACACTGCGGTTAATTTTTTCTTAATAATATCACCGATATGGGTATCAAATAAAAGCACTTTGAGAGTAGAATGCGAAAATCATAGTAGTGGGTATGCGAGATTCGGCACCCGCCGTATATAAATTTTTTACTTATTTTTCTATGTCGGAAAGTTTTCAATCTTTTGCTAGAAAAATTGACTCAAAGTTTTTTTTCATCAAAATTTGTCAGAATTTTAAGAAAACCATTCATTTAAAATATCATGGGTCTGAAGGTCAATTGTTTCTACTTTATCATGTGTTACACTTGTTATACTTGGATTTTATGCAACGTCCAAAAAGTGATTACTTACCAAACTCATATATAGAAGCTTCAGATTCATACATGTTTTCTTACACTTCCACGTCGTGGATAAAAGGGATTGCTCGGCGTTTGCTGCTTTCTCACCGATTCGCTGACGAGTTGCGGCCGTATTACACAGTTCGCCACAGCCACTGGTTTTTCTTTAACAGCACTGTCTCTGAAACGATAGCTTAGGGTTTGATGGGAAGAAACATTCTTTTCTCATAAGCTATTATTGTGAAGGAAATTCTAACAAAAACCAGCTGGCAACTGGTTATGTAAAAAAACGTTCATCTAGTAATAGTTGAGAGCATAGTAATGTCCGCCATATCAGATGTAACGACCGATGCTAATATATCTTGAAGAAGGGTAGCCGGGATTGTATGATTAATCCGAAGGCAAGAGTGACTATGTCGCGTAAAGTAAAGCTAAACGCTTTATAGTCTAACTTTAAGCTCCACGGGGGTCAGGAGTCCACTCACTATGTCCCACGGTTAGAGGTGACAACATTGGTTTACTGCAAATTGAAGCTTGCCAGGAAAGCTTGCATTCTCACATACATGTGGAGGCCGCGGTGCATGCACGTATGTCCAATCCACGTTTAGACGCAGCAGTTAAGCAACGTGTGAGTCCTGGCTGTTCGATTACGGCCCTTCGGGGACTATCGTAGTGATTGTAGTTTCTATTATTCCCAAAAGCGAATGATTTAGAGATGATGATAGGCCTCCCAGATTTACCAGAATAGGTTTATTGACCCATACACAATAAACTTGTCGGGTCTTTCCAGTGTAGTTTAGGCCCTTAGCTTATAGGGATTGTCTAGGGCGCCGATTACGCTAAATTAACCCTTGTATCATCGGGCACCGTGGGGTTAGAGCGACATGGTAGTGTACCCACGTTAAACCTCTCAGACGTCTGTCTGTTTTCGGAACAATCTATTTGTAAATCTTTTCCGCCATTTCTGGTGTTTCTTTTTTCCCGTTCCGAATGCACATAAAGACTGCCTCCTATTTCCTTCCTGTACTACCTGTAGTGTTTCCTGATCAACTCCCTGCTTTTATGTATAGCGGGTGCCAGGTGCTCAATTTGCAACTTAGAACAAAAAACCATGGACTTCATTCAGCTTTTGCGCGGCAGTTGAAAGAAAAACGCATCGTACTCTCCGCAAAAGCATTAAGTTATTGTCTACGAAGTGAAAAAAAAGAATATCTCTACTCTCAACAAAAAATTTCTCTACTCTCACGACATATGCGTTTCAGAGAAAATTGCGTAAAATACCTTTTCAGAAAAAAATACTTCGCGTAAAATGGGAAACACTTTCCTTGCCGCTAGGACCATTAAACTCGTACATGTAGTGCCTTATCTTTGTAATTAATAAAAGATAGATGATAGACATGATCGAACGGGTTTCTTTGACATCCAGCTATATTATTGGTGCTCTACGAATTTTTCAATTACCTTTTTATATACGCAAGTACAAAGATATCAGTTTTTTTTTTTTGTTTGCGATCCGCAACAATTTACTTTCGTAATATCCGTAAGGACCGTTGCAATATAAGCGAGTGTGTCGCGCATTAATATGATAGATGGGTTCGCTGAAAAATTTATATATATTTTTTAATGCGCTCTTCCTACGTAACCGGCATCATCATCATCGGCATGCATATGTTAAGTTGTATTAAAAAAAAAAAGTGTTAAATATCAATTTATATAATTTATATGATTTATATGATTCTTGTTTTCTGTTTGCTGTTGATGGTTATTTAACCTCAAAGTCTTAGCTTAGTTTAGGTTAACTACCGTGTAAGTACATACATATATATATATAATAAATATCACATATTTTTTTTGCTTTTTTTTTTTTTTTCTACTCTTGCACTTAATGAAAGCGAGGGCAATGCCTCATTTTTAAATGCCACTAAACAAAAATGTCTACGTATGAATGGATGGATGCATATGCACATGGATGCATGCACAAGCCAAAACCAAACCAAATATAGTTGTTGTACGTACTAACCAAGTCATGCCAGTGCTTACATGCTAGGAATGTATAGCAGCAATAGCAATAGCAATAGCAATAGCAGTAGCAGTAGCAGCAGCAGCAGCAGCAGCAGCAGCATCTGCTTAGCTTGTATTGGCCACTCCACCCAATCTTTTAAAGAAGTTGTTTTACAACAGTTTTTTTCATTTAGCTGGTTATGTCGTGTCAAAGATAACCTAATAAAAAATAAGCTCTTTTTTTTTATATGTGCATGCTACATAGCTCTGCGCATAGACAATACATGTGCTTACATGGTTAACAAAAAGACTCTATGTAATACGTGTACAAATGTACATATGCTGCTTAACTATTTATTCGGGAATATTCGGTCTATTTAGTTCATTACAACCTTTGTTTTATCCTCTATTCTTGATGTTTTTTATATTAAAGAAAAGTTTAAAAAAAAACAGATCATTTTGGGAAGAGTTTTTGGTTGGACTGCATTAGAAACGATCGTTAAGCAAATTCCCAAGTTTCCAGGCTTCCCAAGTAGATTGATTAGCAAATCTTGTAAACAACGGAAAGAGTCAGCCGCTTGACAGTTATTTCTTCAAATTATTTTTAAGATTGTTCAACATTTCGCTGCAAAGCAAAGCAGATCGAATCGATCAAAGGTTATGATAGAAGATTTGAAAAATTATTATCTAAAGCCGCCATAGCACTTCCTTGGGAAGCCTAATGTTAACGATTCACACAGAACGCCTTTAAATTCAAGTCTAATTAAAGAGCAAAGATCAACAGAAGAAAAAAGTCGCAGGTTTAAATCTCAGTGCGGTAGAGTATACTTGATCGTGATCGTGGCTGTAGTGAGTGCTCACAGCCGGTCTGGGCTTATTACGGCTTATACCGCTTGAACACGATCTGCTTAATTCTTTCTGACCATCACTACGTTAGGCATATCCTTTGAATCCTTTGATCGGTCATGGTACGAAAAAAAAAAAAAAAACAAAAGAATTTGCGCAGAGTCTAGGCGAGGAAATGTACTCAGAGACATGTGTCCTTTTCCTTTGTTATGCAAGGCTCGTCTCGGCCTTATTTTTCTAGAAGTTTGTAGAACCTTTGGCTTGCTTTGAATGACTTTCAATCATTTGCATTCTGGCCGTAAAGCATTTAACAAATCCAGCATTCATTTCACATCCTTTGATCCTTTTTTATAGAGTTTTTTATGTAAAATTTAAAATCGCAAAATCTTCTAAGATCTTTAAGGCGATAGCTTTAATCGCCTATAATCCGAGATTATATTGAACATTTTTTTTCCACATTTAAATAGATGATAGAATGACAACGTTTTGATTAAAATCTAATTCATCGGATGAGAGGCAGTTATCTTTAGGCAGTTAACTTTAATCGGTCAGACTTGATCAAAATCTAATTCATCGGATGAGAGGCAGTTATCTTTAGGCAGTTAACTTTAATCGGTCAGACTTGATCAAAATCTAATTCATCGGATG
>KK503071.1:12850-33220 GCA_000688735.1 Glossina austeni | reverse complement strand
TAAAATTTCGAAAAACTGCGAAAAATTGTACATTTGACTTGAAATTTGATTTTTAGATAAATTAACGGGACGCAACAATTTGTTTTTTTAAAGGAGGGCGCATTAATTTTTTTTTTTAAAAAGGGGGTCGCCGGTACAAAAAGTTTGGAAACCACTGGCTTAGTGTGTTCCTGTTTCTAATTTTATGTTCGATTGGATTTACTTTGTCCAAGATACGTGATTCCTTTCTGATTATGTGAGTGTGATGTCACATCGTGTCCTCTGGACACACATTTTTTGTGAAAAGAGTTGATCTATAAATGTAATGTAAACAATGGTTTGCCTAGCAATATAGAGCAATTTATTTTTACATTATTCATCCATAAAGGGGCTAAGTAAGTAAGGATTGTTTACATAAATTTCGGATTTAAATTATTCGCTGAATATATCTGAAATACTTAGAAAAGGGACTTAAACATAAGGTATTAGTTGGACTGTGTCCTCCCTGACAATCCCCTGACCCACAGTAGTCATAAGGAGTAAAAATAGAAGTTACCTGCAATGTTAGACAAAGTCAAAGCAATGTGAAAAAGCAAGAAGAAGAAGGACATACTGTTAATTCTATAATATCACTGAAAACGGTTTAGGCGTTAATTAAAAAAGAAAAAGAAAATTAAAAGAGTTTGCTTTAGGAATTTATTCGTTGATTAAGTTTTGATTGCAACGAATTCATCTTGGTTTGGTGTGCTTGGAAAAGACAACTTCCTGTTCGAGATTTAAACTTCGACCAGAAAATAGATATTTGTTTATTCGAGTCGGACGTGGACGTTGTGTTAGCCTTGATTTTTTACCCTATATCAGGGATGGTAGATCCTTTTTATCTACGGGCCAATTGTAAATCTCATATCACGGCGGGGGTGGGCACAAAATGAAACTATCATTAAAATTAAGGCGTTAAGCATCAATTTTCCTTCTTTTTAAATCGTTTCTTTTATGACATAATGAATAGAAAAGAACCTTTAAATACATTTAATATTTGATTGTTGCACACTCCTGCAGATACAATCCCTTTGTTGCATTGTTATATTCGAGCAAGTTTTAATTATTTGCAATATTAAACCCAGCTGATCGCACTCAACGACATTACGGATCAGCGGTTGCCCATGTCCGCTTTGTATCGTATACACGATATATTTAGGTAGCGTGATGGGAGCAGTTTTGCTGTCAAAACTCTTTAAAAGGAAAAAATTACAATTTTATTTTTTTCTTTAGAAGAATAAGAATCTATTTAGGCATGCCCATTTATCCATCTGACTGCCCGTCCGTCTGTGCAATGTCTATTCTAAACACTCTCCTGGCCGCGAAAATGAAGCTATCGACCTCAAATGTGAGGGGAGTACTGAAAGTATTTGAACGCAAGTTGGTATTGGAAATAAGCTGAATTAGTAAAGCGTCACGCCCACAGCACCACGTAAACTAAAAACAGGTCGGTTTCTCAAAAAGAATGGAGATTGGGATTGGTTTTTGGCTCATTTCTCATAAACTATCGCAAATAAATGTACAAAAATTTGAACTTATATTCTATGGGCAACAGGGTAGTATCCGTATAAAAATTAAAAAAAATTGACCACGCCTACCCAATATTATAGCGTATCAAAATGTAATTTTCATTTCATAATGCGCAGACAACAAGCTTCGAAACCCCATAAAGTATATAAATTCTTGGTCAGTTTCAAATTTGGAATGCATGTCCGTCCATTACACTGCGTAGTATCTGCCATAAACATTCTTCCATTCGAAAAAATGAAGATAGCACTTACAAACTTGCAAAAGCATTTAAAAACGAGTCAAAGTTCTCGCAGAACACACCCACAATGCCTCCATATCTTTGTAGCAAAAAATGTGAACACCTTGTTTACTCGCAAAAGACGACTCATACACCCTATAAATTTCCATTTTTATTCTCAAAATAGAAAATATCAACCGTGATTGGTCAATATTAAAAGGTATGAAAATGTAGTTTTTTTTCTTTTGTGAAGGGTATAAAAGATTCGGTCACGACCGAATATAATTTTCTTACTTTTTGATTCTCGCAAAATAAAGATTTAAATAACTTCTGTAAAGATTAGAGTTGCAATGTTTCTATAATAGATTGATTTCCAAAGGAACGCAGGTAGGAATTAAAATTAGGTATTAGGAGCAAACCATGCAGTTAGTTAGTGTTTGAAAAATTTCTGCTTTTGTGACGCTTTGTCATTCCAAAACCTCGCACGCAAATTACAATGCAGCGTTGTAGTCGGAATGTTTTGTGTGTGAAATGCCATATCTTTGCGACGGGCCACGATGACTCCATCCTTCCAGGCGCATCAATATCCCTAAATATATCCCGTCTATGGTCTTTAGTTTTCCATGTAATACGCGAAAATTTCTAAATGATGGCTGAATGGTTTTTTTCGTAACCATTCATGCCACAGGCTTGAAATGATTTCAACTTAGTGCGTAAAAAAAGTCTCGAAGAAATGCAGACATTTTGTTGAACAAACAGATGAATAAATATAATAATAATAAATAAAAATTATATAAAAAAAATTTTTCTTTTAAATAAACTTTTCTTTATGAAAACCAAAAAGGAGAAAATACATTTTTTCCTAGTCACTTATTCCGCATACAAACTTGGGGCTGGTAAGATGTCTAAGAAATTCAATCTTCTTCTTGGCAGAGAACAGTTGCAAAAGCATTTTAACATTATATGCCTTAAGTTTAAAAAAAAAAAAAAAAGAAAAACTTATATAAAATGTCAAACTGTGATAAGTTAGTGCTTATTAGATATTTATTTATAGCGTTTATTACCATTTTGATAAACAGAGAAATTTTCTGAATACTCGTTGGGTTCAATAACCAGAGGTAATTTTATTGCGATTCAGTTTATTTAACCATGTAAACGGTTAACGACTATTTACTGGTAAAACATCTTCCCTTTTAGGATATATCTAACGGTATTGATACCTTTATGGTTTTAATGAGACAAGCACACCCACTAAAGTTTACATAAAGACTTGTTAAGGTTAGTTTTGTACAAAACTGTAAGTAACTGATTGATGGCAATTTTCAATTACTCTGACAGATGATAAATGTGATTTTTTTTTTTTTCTGCTCTCTAGTGAGCCAGAAGTGAATGACATTTCATGTTAAAGGAAAGACCATTTAATTAAAGTCAAAAAAAAAAAAAATAAATAAATAAATAAACAAAAGAAAAGAGAGCTATTGAGTCGAATTTTCGATACCTGTCATTATTATAGTATACATACGAAGGCGGGTATCTTTACATATTTCGATTTTTTTTTTTTACCTTTGGAGACAGCATTACATGTGTGCTTTCGTTTGTAGCTCTTAACACAAAAGAATCAAAGACTGCATATGCAGAATATATTCAGTGGACTTATTCACTTCTATCCATCCCCCTAAGTGGTAAAAATTCGCCACGCCCACCAAATGTTACATATTTTACATGTAGAAGATTTAGCTACAGCCAAATATAAATTTCTTATCGTTTCGTATTCAATTCAAATTAAAAGTCTTATATAGAAGGCTATCGAAGAATTGGTCCGACCTTAACCATTTTTCAATAGCGTTCGTCCTTGCGATGTTGAAATAATGCAAGAATAGCGACCTGTAGGTTGAACACAAGACAGGCCGACGGAGACAACAAGCGGACGGACGGACAGACAAGCTTAAATCGATGCAGAACATTATTGTAATTGGCATCATAGAAAGTGGGTCTATCACAAGTCCTTCTGGGCGCTGGATACAACCGTACAAACTTGATATACTCTTGTATCACATCTGGTGTAGGGTGTCATTATATTTACCTTAGCGCAACCCATTATCTCAAATATAAAAGTTACAAACGTAGTTTCTTTAAAATAATTTTTATACCCATCACCGAAGGCTGAGGGTACGTTCATTTCATCATTTGTTTGCAAAACTCAAAGGAAAGTTTCAAATTCCCCACCAACTCTATATATAATAATTCCGAGCTGTATTCAAATTGGGAATCGATATAAGCATATTCATTTGTCCATCTATTGTTTGTGGTAAACATTTTCCTGGCCGTAAAAATGGAGATATCGGTTACTCGACATTCTGCATACCACCGCACAAAAGGAGTCTCAAGAAAATTAAACACTTATATGCGGCCAGGGCTTGGTTTTATGATGAAAATTGGTTATGATTGCAATTTGACATAAAAATTAGGTGGATCAAATTTAAACCGCATAGGTCTATATCTTGAACCAAGATTTCTCATGAATAGTAAGTCCTTCAAAAAAAGTTTAAATTTTTAATATTTTGTGATGAAAATTTGTCTATAGTAGCAATTTACCAAAAAAAATTAGCAATTTGGGATGTTGGAAAACAAAGGTCTATCTTTTCGATCGTAAAAAATGTAAGGGTTGTCATAATAAACAAGCCCTTGTATGAAGAAAAAGAATAATTTATAGTTTTCTATGACGAAAATGGAAAAACAGTAAACTATTTAGGAAGTAAATTAAGTTTGGTAAAGTCTGATCACACCATATGGTGTTTTAGGCATCCTCCAATATGCGGCCTCTGTACGCAAAGCATGCGTTTGCTTGAAAATCGTGTGTACTATATGTACGATGTATTATTACCAAATGTTATTATAATGCACTTAATTGTTCTGAATATTGAAAAGGAGCATTTCTTTCCCTATTTGGTTCTCTTGGTGGAGGTCATCTAATGATGATGACCAGCGATATCAAGTGGGCTGTGGCACAGCTGGGTGTGTGTGTGTGCTGTGCGACGACAACCTTGGAAGCATTTTATTTCCCGTGAGAAAGGATAGTTAGGACTGGCCGTCCGGGACGTGTGGATAGTCCAAAGGCAAGTGTGGCTGCGGCCGCGTACAGTATGAGATCACCCAAAGCTGTATAGCTTGATGTAAGTTCTTGCTTGAACGATAAGCCAAGAAATGAAATTGTGTCCACGGGGGCCTGTTTGCCCAAATTAGGATTGCTTTGGCGGGAAGATGCACACTACCCATCGGAATGCCGGAGAATGCCTTCTTGCCTGACTGCTGGGTACGGGCCTTCGGGCAGTATTCGTGGTGGCTGTGGTTACCCCAAAGTTTCGCGGGGAGCTATTTAAGAGATGATTAGGATAGGCCTCGACGCAGACCACTAAGCGAGAATTTGGCCCATACCCATTTTCTATTGCGGTACTTCAGGTTAGCAAGGCCCCCTTCAATGGAGATTGTCTCTCTCCCTGAGGGGTTGTCAATCAACTACCTTTCGATTGCCAATGATTGTAGGCAACCCGTCTGATTAAGTTTTCACACCAGGTGCAGACGTAAAACACACAGACATATCTGTTCTGAATATCATTTTGGTATGTTCGATTTCCGGCGACAGGTGACATACGGAAGTTAAATTTCCGTCTGTGGTGTTTCCTAGTAGAACCAAGTTTCATCGACTATTAACAAAGATTGTTCTATAAATCACCCAATTCGGTGCCATTCCAGTCCATAATCGATTGAGCTTCTTCAACTCTTTTTCTTTTCTCGGTTATCAAAGGGTAATGTGCCCATCCGCATGGCGCTCTCTTCGGTTTATTACAAGCATTTCTTTGCAAGGCTCTGCGCAAGAACAGAAACAATTGGTCGGTAAAACCGTTGCTTAGTTCAGCCGGTGGGATCGCTGCACCCGTGCTTAGCATTGTACTCAGTAAATTGAATAAGTATTTCGGATGAATCACGTTTATGTTCAGCCCTGATAAAGAGCTAAATTGCAGCTTGCTCTTTATGCCTTCGAATTTTGCGCAAATTTCCGAGTTTACTGTCAAATATTCGATCTCTACGCTCTACGCGTTTGCCTTTAGTTTCACTGCCTTTAAGTTTCACTGCCTTTAAGTTTCACTGCCGAAAATACCAATACAATGCTCACAAGTTCGTTGAGAATGGCGGCTCAACATGATTAGATCCGATCAAAATCTCATATTAATCGGGAATTCATATAATTTATAGCATATGTAACGCTTAACCGTTTGAGTCCCAGACGATTTTGAAAAAGCACTGCCGAAGAATCCCCAGTCGAGAAAACCCAGACAGTTTTGACATCAAGTCTCAACAGCGCGATCGCACTGCTTGGGATTCTTCGACAGTTTTTTTTCAAAACTGTCTGGGTTTCCTCGACATGAAATCTGAAGAGCGCGATCGCACTGCTTGGTACTCAAACGGTTAAAGCCTCAGAAAAGGCTCGAATATGTTTAAATTGACGCAAAATCTCTCACTGGTCAAGAATTCGTGTACGAGTTAAAGTGTCTTGGACTCTCATTTCTAAGACAAGAGTAGGAAATCTTTATTATTTGGTAGAAAATGTAAAAAACCATTTTCTTAAATCCTTTTTTCTACTTTACAAGGATTTGGCATGAAATTTTTCTGTATTTAAAGAAATTCATGCAGTTTTTTTTTTTTTTTGTTGTTTTATTTTTGCTGCGTTTTTTGGTGGACAAGTATCAGAAGAATGCTGCTTGCAAAGGCCAATAAACTACAAACGATCATCATTAGTATTCTTGTGGCAATAAATCAGCAATTATGCGAACAATTCTATCCCCCTACTTCCCTCCCTTCCCATCGCCAAAAAAAAAGGAAAACAAAAGTTAAAGAAACCGAAATCAGCGGTCAAAAATCTTGTTTTACTTTTCGTTTCTTTTTCATTTTTAAATTCATGTTAGGTGCGTAAGTATATTCGGCCCCTTAACTGTATAATGTATATATAAATTTTGCGCTTAATTGGCTTTAATATTATGTTGTCAGTGCAGTGCGTAGCGATAAGTGTATCTTGACGTTTCAGAAAGTTGGATATGTGGCAAAGACTAAAGCAATATACAACAGTTCAGAATTTAGATGGCCCGGTACTTAGTTACATACCACATGCAGCAGCGGCATCATCATCATCATCATCATCATCGTCATCATCATCATCATCATTGATTGTGCATTGAATCTGTAAACAGGTATCTTTTTGTTTTTCCTTCAGTTTTAATCAATGGTTGTTTTATGAAAACGAACACAACTGTTTTGTATGTTTATGTGTACGAATTGCTTAAATTTGCAGTTAAAAAATTTTATTTTTTTTTTTTTTTTTTTTTATTTTTTTTATTTTATAAATTTATTCTGTATGTTTTTATAAATCAAAATATTTATAGCTATAAAAACAAAAAAAGTAAAATTTCGTTTTAACATAAAGCAAAAAAAAAAAAAAAAAAAGAAGAAAAAGAAAAAAGTGCCCTTAATGATGGAGAGGTGCAACCAAAGGCGGAAGCGTATCGTCCCTCTTGATATGCCCTACAAAGTCTTAAGGCGTGATCTTGTCTTACGATAGAACGTACCAAACCAGATTACAAACATACAGAAAAACACATAAAAAAATCGCTTGCAGATATATTTGGCAAATTAACAGCACAGTGCGCTGTACGAAGCAAAAGGAAATTTTCTTCTTTTTTTTTTTCTTTTAATTTTGTAAAAATTTTTTTTTATTTTCTTATTCATGTTCTGGTACAGGTTCGTTTATAATAGCTATAAATTAAGATAATGTTTTTATGCCGAAATGAGTACAGGTTGTGCTAGTGAATACTATTATTTAATTTAAAAAGGCGTTTTAAAGTTAATTTTTTTTATCGGGCTTCTGTTTGTCTCTCTTATCAACGAAGAAAGCACAATCCCCAATAGAGAACGAAAATCTAAAGCTAAAGTTAGTTAACAAACGTCATCGTGCTGTAACGCGTTCATATAAAAAAAAAAAAAAATTAATTAATTATAATAAAAAATTCAAAATTAATTAATCATTAATTAATTATAATAAAAAATTAAAAATTAATTAATCATTAATTCTAATAGGGCTCGCAACCCTATCAATCCACATCTCATAACGAAATTAATTGATTTATTTCTATTTATAATGCTATCTCGGTTCAGGAATAGTTACGTCTTCAGCTTAATTTTATAACACTCATAAGTGAATTGAATTTGACTGCAAGATATTATTCTTATTACTACTAATTGCGTGAGCAATCTCTGGCGAGATCTAAAAAGCTTATAGCATTCACCAGTGTCTTTAGCTCTCCAGTTTTCTTATGAATCCCAGCACCGTCTTTGGTTCGAAGCATCATACCCTATGCGGTCCACCAAACATTTTGTGTCTGATTCTGCAGATGGCCTCACATTCACATAGAATGTGTTGGAATGTATCGGAGATACTTATGTTTTTCAGGTGGTACCTGAGGGACTTATGATCCGCGTAGAAGAATGTGACCAAGCGTAGGTCGCTCCTTTTTAGTTCCAGTTGTTTACTTGCTGCTTGTCGTAGAATTTTATGAATCTTTTTGCTTACCGTCGTCCTGGACATTCCTTTCAATGGTAATCTGATTGTTTCTGCGCTCCATTGCGATACCGGCCTACTAATGTGGCTTCTTGATACGCCACGGAAAGGTCCAGGACCTATTACGGTTAGCTGAAAAGTAAGCCTTTTCGTTGCCCTGAATGCCTGAATGGTCAGCCACCCATAATGGATGCACGTCATTATGCTTGAATAGTTCATTCAATGTTTGAAGCTTACTGCAGGATGGAGAAAAGGCTTTGAATGCGTGTATATCTTAATTCATACATTTTCAAGGAACTTGGCAGCACCTCTTTGAGAGTCACGATAAGTGTTTTGATATTCATCACCTATTGAGTTATGGTCTCTCCGTAATAGGAGGCGAACCATTGCTCCGCTATAGGTGATTATACAGATTTTATTAAAATAAAATTAAAAGTTTAAACCGTGGCTTATAACTAAAATCTCTTAAATTATCTTCTTTGGTAGTTGTGGTCAATCACATTTTGCTAGTCTTCAAGCTTAGTGTGACGATAAGGATAAGATAAAGTATTATTGCAAACTTACTTTCATAAGGTAAAGGTTGAAGATCGTAATTGTGATTTTTAGACACGAGTAAGTACACGGACACTAATGTTTGTATAATAAAAATGTGGGTTTGTAACCCAGATTTATGAATTTGTGGTTAGACTTTTACAAACAACCAAATTTAGCAAGAACATTATGGGCTGCCACGATATTAGATACCTTACTCCACTTCGCCTAATACAGTTGTTCACTCGTTTTGGTAATAATACACCAAAAGTTACAAACAAACAAAACGTATTATCATGGAAAGGCGTACTTTACATGAAAGCCCAAAAAATAGATCTACGTGACCCAAATTGATTAAGGTCGAATTCTATGTCAATTTACTATTGTGAACGTGTATATTCGCTATGAAGTATTAAAAGTTGTTCCCTCTTATTATATTAAGATTTTCGTAGGAACGAGAGCGTTTAAAAAAATTGCCCCAGACGAACGACATTTTTCATGCCTATTACGAATGCCCGAATACTAGTACAGAGCGAGTTTTCTTGGGAATTATTGAAAATTGCAATCTTTTTCCCTACAAAGACTTTTCAATATAAGGCATTATATGGGGAGTATTCGCAAAGTAGACCCATCCAAACCATTTTCAAAAGCGTTCGTCTTTGGGTTAAAGTGCGTCCGTGTATCAAATTGCATTAAAATATCTCAAAAGCTGTGAACGGAAATTTACATGGACAGACAGACAGATGGACGGACAGACAGGCGGATGGACAGACAGACGGATGGACAGATGGGCAGACAGACGGATGGGCAGGCGGACAGATGGACGGACGGACGGACCGGCGGACAGGCGGACAGACTTAGATGGATCTATTTTAAGTCCTTTTGAGTGTTACATAGGTGTACATAGGCATACTATAATAATATAAAAAAACACGTCTTTACTTCGAATGTATTGACGGTGTGTTTATTGATTGATTTGAAGATTATTTGAAGATTTGAGAAGATCATGACTTAGATGCGACCGTTAACTAAAATCTGTATATGTATGTGAGTAGTTTTAGGACGATGAACATTTCGTAATCAAGAATATATAGATTAATGGTGTGGTAAATAATATATATATATAGGTGTTACAAATGCAAGGATAATATCACTAGGAGATAATATCTTCTCGTTATGGTTATAATAAATACTCAGGCATAAGTGAAATAATTAGAAATTTATGCTCGAAGACTTTAGGATGTGCGATAGTGGATTGAAATGATTGTCGATAGTCGATTGAATTCATTTATTGTTGTGATAAACGATATTGATCTCAACATATTGATATATTATATTAATCTTCTTCTTCTTAGTGCAATTTCGTATATAAAACGGAAATGCGTCTACAAATCAAGATCTATTTTTGTTTTAAATTCTAGATAAAAAAGAAAAAACGAATTATTTTATACCTCTTTACGTAGTAACTGTTGCGTTTTTCAATGAAAACAATGATCACTTCGCTGTGCCGTATACAGTAATAGTGACCAATTTGTGCTGTTAAGCAAAACCGACAACAGATGCACTAACTAGATTCTGGTTAGTTTTTCTTTAGATACGAATTTTTTTTTTTTTTTTTTTTTTGGGAAAGGCACGCAATGGCGGCACCGAAAACTTTATTTGATTCGTAATGAAAAGCATAATTTCGAATGTCGGTTCCTCTTGGCCTGTTTAGGCAATTTTGGCAGGTTGCAGGTTCTGATTATGTGATTATGTTTAAAAAAAAAAATAACCGTTACGTAAAACTAATTTACACTCACATATGAGAAAACTGGCGCAAAATAAATGGTCTAATGAACGCACATTTTTTTTTTTTTTGCTTTTTCATTTTCCACATATGTATGTTTTATAACCTAAAGTTAAGCCATAGGCCAGGACGGTTTATCATTAACTGTTTGTTAGTGCACTCGCATATGAAGTGAATTTTTAATGAGATTTTTAAGATGAAATTTTTGTTTTAACCAACCGCAACTGTTTTCATGAGTGCTTTTTTTTTTTATTTCTTTTCATTTTCACATTTTGTTCAAATATTTTAATGGATGGATTTATATTATTGAAGATCATGTTCATGATCATTGATTAATATTTACGTTAAATAACTCTTGACTAATTTGCAGCAAAATTGTAAAAAAAAAAAAACAAAATAAAAATGGCGTATAAACCGAATTGTTAGCGATCCTTACTTGGATTATGATTATCAGAGAAGAAGTTTTACTAATTATTTACTAATAATTTGTGTCCATTGCAAGAGAGCTTAAGTACTGCTCTTTAAAAGACATCACTAACGGTTTCAGAATATTATTATTATTATTCCCGTTTAGTTAAGAATACCGGAGACTTATGCAAGATGCATGCATAAATTTGATTAAATTATCGTTAAAGTTAAGTTGAAAGCTAATAGCGTGCATACAATGTACAAGCGCCTCACTTAGGTTTGGAGAAGAATTTGCTAACTGTTTACGTTGAAGAGATGACTTTTCAAGTACCTTAAATAAGTTCGAGAATTTAAATTCAGTACCGGTTGGATATTAATACGTCCCTCAGTTTTCACATCCTAAAGTTATCAAATATCCGTTTTTTTCAGTATTTTCCATGAGAATTTGCTGAGCTTTTCAAATTTTCAAATATCATGATGAACAGACAACATCGACGATATATCAACGATTGTAAGCGCTGACAAAATACCCATCAGTGAAATTCGAATTGCTGCCTCATTCGCCATATTCTCTGCGTCTGGCCTTTGCTGCGTATCGCTCGTTGGCAAATCTTTAAACAATCCTTCCGGGATAAACATTTAGCTCAAATGAAGCTTATTTCAGGTGTCTTGATAAATCGCTCGCATCGAAATGTTAAAGAATCTTTGGACTGATTATTATAACAACTATGTCGCAAAATAAAATACAGTTTTACAAATACTTAGTCCCAGGAATTGACCGATGTATTAGTACGTGATTTAAGTAAGACTACCGATGTGGCAAAAAATCACTCTTAACATTCTTTCGGAAACTTTGGATCCTATGGACCCCTGATTAGGAGCTGGTCGTCTATATATATGGATGCCGCTTATTCTTGCTTTCTTCGCCCTTCTTCCAATGTAGTAAAAGTTCAATTACGTGATTTAAGTAGAACTACCGATGTGGCAAGAAATCACTCTTCACATTCTTTCGGAAACTTTGGATCCTATGGACCCTTGATTGGTCGTCTATGTATATGGATGCCATTTACTCTTGCTCTCTTCGCCCATCTTCCAATGTAGTAAAAATTCAATTACGTGATTTAAGAAGAACTACTGATGTGACAAAAAATCACTCTTAACATTCTTTCGGAAACTTTGGATCCTTTGGGCCCTTGATTAGGAGCTGGTCGTTTAGGTATATGGATGCCGTTTACTCTTGCTCTCTTCGCCCATCTTCCAATGTAGTAAAAGTTCACTTACTTGATTCACGTACAACTACCGATGTGGCAAAAAATCACTCTTAACATTCTTTCGAAAACTTTGGATCCTATGGACCTTCGATTAAGAGTTTGCCGTCTATATATATGGATGCCGTTTACTCTTGCTTTCTTCGCCCTTCTTCCAATGTAGTAAAAGTTCAATTACGTGATTGAAGTAGAACTACTGATGTGGCAAAAAATCACTCTTAACATTCTTTCGGAAACTTTGGATCCTATGGGCCCTTGATTAGGAGCTTGTCGTCTATGTATATGGATGCCCGTTTACTCTTGCTCTCTTCGCCCATCTTCTAAGGTAGGTTTCAACGCAATTCCAGTTACATCCTTCCTATCCTTCATAGCAGAATTTTAAGTTTCATTATTTCTTAGGTGCAGGCATTCAAGCTGGCGATCTAACCAAAATCTAAAATTCTATAAGTAAAATAAGTGTCTATTTAAAAAAAAAAAGCAATCGAATACGTATTTCTGGAGGGTTTCTCGTATTTGCACGAGGAGGAAAAGATCTACTATATCTTTATCCATTAGATGATATTGAGCCTTTTCATATTCTATTGGATACAATCAGGGGCAAAGTTGATTTGATTAACTTGAGTCTAGAATAACGAAAATGGTGGAAGCGAAACTTCCTTCCAAAGTTTAGGTTTTTTTAGCTCAATTTTTTTTTTTGTATCATTTTAAGAGTAATGAAAACATAAGAACGGAAGGACAGACACATGAATTTATATGTATTTTATGAGCTAACTTAATGGAGCTAACTCTGGAGGTTATATATGAAACATCAAGATTAGTCTACCCTTCCTGTTTGGTAGCGGGTATAACAATAGCAAATTCGTGGCTTTTACACTTCGTTAGGCAGTTTTTGTTGCATGGTAAACATTTATTACAGAGCTTTATTGGTATTGATAAATAATTCATTATTAATTAATTGCAGTATTGCATGAAGAATTTTTTTTCGCTTTAACTGTTAAAATTTCTTTGTATTGAAGATCTAATAAAAAGTCTTTTTTTTTTTTTGTTTCAAGTTTCATTTCATCGGTGACAAGTGAAGACAAATTTGTCTAGTCTTGCTACTGTTGTTGCTGTCGTGAAGAAGAGTAAGAGAAGAGAAAAGTTAAAGAACACAATTGTTGAATAACTAAGTAACTGTGAAAAAGCATAGAAAAAAGGGAGAATAAATGTAGAATGAAAATCAGGTCAATTATTCATCAGATTTGTTCACACTATTTTTTACTCGTCCATTCGTCCACATTTTTTCAAATATTTCTTGCTAGGCGTTTGTTTTTTTTTTTTTTTCTGTTTTTCTTCTTCTTCTGCATTTCAGAAAATTAGAGATTTGCATAATCTTTGCTTTTCTTCATATTTGCATTATTATGAAATATGAAGTATTGTTAAATCAAGATTAGCCTTATTGCTGTAGCTTGGTTTAGTCGGTCGATTAGTCGTTTAGCTAGTTGATTGTCTTATAGGTTAAAGTAGAGTATGTGGCTGGACGTTGAGAACGTCAATGGCGACGGCGATGACGATGACGATGGCGATGACGATGACGGTGGCGGCGAAGAAGATGAGATTTAAAAGAATTAGAACTTATTGTAAATGGAGAGTGTTTGCTATTGCTGTTGTTGTTGTTGCTGCTGCTGCTGCTTTAGTGTGTTGTTTTAGTGTGGCTATAAAATTCAACGGTATGGAAAACCTGCTGCACATGTTGAATTGAAGTTGCAACTGGCAATGTATGTAATATTTTTCTTTTTCAATTTCTTTTTTTTTTTTTTCATTTTATTCCTCATTTGCGCGTTGTGTTGTTTATTCAATTTTTCTCTCTCTATGTTTAGTATAAATAGGTTTGTATGCAAGTATGTAAGTACCAGTGTATGAATGTGAATGTGATCTTGTTATGGCAAAATGTTGCTGTTGTTATATAGCAGTTGAGAAGTAGCAGCTGGTGGTGGTGCTGGTGCTGGTGCTGGTGCTGCTGCTGCTGCTCCTGCTGCTGCCGCTGCTAGTGATGGTGCTGGTGCGGTCTGTGGTTGCCGTTAATATTGTTAAGATTGTGTTGGTTGTTGGCTGCTGCAACCTGTTGCAGAAGTTTTTGATGTCTTACGCTGCATTACGTTACTGCCACATATATGTATATTCATATGTAAGTTTGTTTATAGGCATATATGGGTTTACTGGTTAGCGAATATATTCAGTTGAGAGCTTAGTTTGCTGTTTACTTTTATCGCTCATGCCAGTATATATATATATATATATATATATATATAGTAAAGAAGAAGTAGTTGCGTTTTTTATGGTACTTTTTTTTTATTTTTTATTTTTTATTTTTATTTTCTTTTGCCAGAGTATTATGGTCCGGTATTCACAGTTGAAATGCTCGCGTATGCTGTTAATCGAATCAGTTTGTTGAAGAACGCGTTTAAGAGCAGTTTCAGTGCAATATAATAAAAGTTTAATAAAGATTTTTCTTCTTCTTGTTTATTTTATTTATTTATTTTTTCTGTTTTTTTTTGAAAAAATTTCAAATATTTTTCCAGTTATATAAACCATAACGAAATTTTATTAACTACCATTGAAAAGAATGTTCAATCAACTATTTTCATATACTTAACTATTAAGTGATACTAGACGAGAGAAGAAACTAAATTTATACGTTTAATAAGTAAAAATAAGAGAAAAAAAAAAAAGAAAAAAAAAATATAACCTAACAAAAAAAATAAATAAATATATTAATATAATATATTACAGAAATTTTTATTTGTGGAAATAAAATATCGATGATGGAAATGTAAAATAAATCTATACATACACACATATATACTGAAGAATTTTTTTTTTTTTTTTGCCTGTAGATATATTTCAAGGATATCTCAAAACAAAAAATTTACTTCAGTAACATTGGAGCAGAGGCATTATTATTAATGCAAGTCAATGTGAGTTTCTCTTATATTTGAAATTAAATTGAAAAATATATTTTGTATGTGGACAGCGGTGTTGAAAGCATTTTTCCAAAAAAAAAAAAAAATAAAAAAATAAATAAAGAAATGGATATGAATTACAGGAAGAAGGAATTAATTATGTTCTCTGTCTATTTACATTTTGTGAAGATAAAGGAAAGATCCGTTAACTTCTTATATATCGTATACCATGACGTTAACACAGCAGATCGTGTGTACACAGTATATCGTATATATTCAAATATATCCTCCGATTTATCTATAAAATTTATTTTAGTAATTACGTCCGATTCCTTGATTCAATTTCAATGATGAACTAACGGGAATGTGAAGAAAACCTTTCAGTGTTTGTCTGTTTTTCCGATTTTTGTGAAGTGGGATATAAGAGATCTATGAAGTATATTTTTGCGCTTCACAGATATTTGAAAAATTTCGCCACCCAAGCGATAGTTATTAAGACTAATACTAAAGAACTAACTAAACTAACTAAAGAACTAAAGAAGACTAAGGATAGAAAAATGAAACCACTATAGTGGGACATGTCTTACTTTTAAATACTCTACGCCACTTCGCTAAATTGAGTCTACCATGAAACGGTTTTCCAAAATAAGCTATTATGGGGGAAGTGGTCGAAGAAAACGGTCCCATTCCAAACATCGAAACATATCAGTATAACAAATTTCATTAAAATATTTCAAAAATTGCGGGCTATAGGTGGTCCATAAGAAAAGACAACTGAGAGGCGGGGAGGGAAAGGCTTAGATCGATGTGAAAAGTGACTCTGAAACGGTCGTTATAATAAAAGTTGAGTTCAACTCAAGTCCTTTTGGGTTTGCATACATCCCGACTGGTGTAGGGTACCAACATCTGAAATGAGAGTCCTTTTCGCAGCAATACGAATTTTTGATTCCCTATATTGAAGTACCTAAAAAGTTTCAGTGTGTTTGTAATTGTGTGCACGACAGGAAGTATTTTGTCTGAGTCGATTCCTGTAAGGCAGTCCTCATGTTTGTCAATATATAGAATAGGCTTAGGGTCGTAAACTTTGAGATAGGAATCTGGAAGTCTGGAAGCTGGAGTCTATGAAGGTTATTATCGCCAGAGGGAAGTGGAAAATGCAATTACAAGTTTTTCGTAATAACATCCGATCGTTTTTGAGGTTTGCAATATCTTTTAAAATACCACACACACACTTAAGCAGACCCATAAGAAGTCCATCCAAAATGATCCTAAAATAAAATGATTTTTATGCATTTTCATAAAGCAGCGAATGATCAGAATGAACTTCTCGCGACCACCAAATCAGTCATTGCGAGTGAAAAAGTCCTTCATAATTATAGTAAGTGTAGTAAGTTGGTGTTGAGAAAGCTCCCACCAGGCTGTGGAATAAAAATTCCGCAATTGATATCTTATTTGATAATTACTCTCAAAATATGCGGATATCATAAGTTTCTCGCTCTATATGATCGGAAAATCAACAGATAACCTTCAGTGATGTAAGAATGTGATCGATTCGAAACTTTTCCCACACGTGAACTTTTAGGAAAAATTTTCAAAGTTCTGAAGAAAAAAAGTAATGATTTAAATGATTATGCAGTCATGTCAAAACATATATTGGAGAAAATCAACTGTAATTGCTTTTGGAATGATTGTTGAAAGAATTCATTACGTACAGATCTGATTAATTCCTCTTATGGCAGAAAGTTGGGCAGATAACTAAGAAATGTTCACTTTGGGATATTAAATTGTTAGCCCAATTATATATCTTGCAGCTATGTATTTCGGCCTATGGTACTATAGTTACAACAGTAAGAGGGATGACATGTGGTCTGGGAAAGTTCGTTAGTTTGGTTGCTTTTCTAGATGAGCTTTTTGCTTTCGTCAGCCAACACAATCGATTCGGAAAGTTTCACATAATTTTATTGTACTTCATGCGTGTGTGCCTCTGAGTGTGTGTGTGTGTGTGTTTTTTTTTTTTTGTTATTCAAGCTAGGAGTAGGAATCTTTCAAACAATAGCAATAGATACGGTTCGCCAATCATGACCCGCATGCATTGAATCTATGTATCACATACACACGCATTCACTTTTCACGACACGTCTCCGCGGGATAACCGCTACGTGTTACTTCGAAGAACTGCTTTAGTTCACTTCTTGTGGTTAGACTTGAAAGAAATCTCTCGTTAGTTTCCACTTCCACTTTGTCTTTACTTCAAACGCCTTTCTAGGCGTGTCAGATCGCAGAGCACTTTCGTCGCAAAATCATCGGCAGTGCTCCAAACCTCGACACTGCCAATCATATTGTGGAGTATCTCACCCGGTTCACTTAAAGATCGTTCACGAAGGTCACTGATGCGGGAAAATATTTGTGTACTCCACCTTGCAATGAATCTGCTTTAAAAGATCATGTATGCACCCGTAGTTGGCTTTGGACAAATGCATACCAGAAGGCAATTATAAAAGCACAAATTAAATCGCACCTAGAGGCAGTTATTAGGAGAAATGACACAACTATTCCGGCATGGTTCCACTGGTCTGACGTATAACTTTATTTGTTATTTAAGCGTTTAGTTAAGCGTTACATGTCATTATGGCGTTATTACCCTTTCTTGACTCTAATGCTAAGCATTTTCAATGCACAGTAGCGTCCGTATTGCTAAGCGGATTACTTTGCGTACATTCATCTTTTCCCTGTAAGTTATGTCGTAGTCGTAGTCGAAGACTTGCTCAGAATGAATGCATTTCATTATCAGCAATCAGTTCGATTAAAAGCACTTTCTCATGGTGATGATGTGTAGATATTTACCAAACATTTAATAAATTTCTTATAGGGTCAGATAAAAAAATTGTTTCGTAATTTGTTTTTATTTCAATACATAATAAGCCCTTGATTTGTAATAAATATTTCCCGGTTAATTATAATAGTTTTGGTCATACAAAGTAAATGTCCTTCTGTTGGCGATTAAAGAAATCAAAGCAATCAAATTCAGATTGTAAGAGAAAGACATTATCAGTTGCTATTAGTCTATAGGGCTTTTAAGGAAGCTTCTGCAAAAAGCGTCTACAAAACTAAGAAATTTTCAAAAGTTTAAACTCCAATTTAATCGCTTTAAAAGTGTTAAGTGTTTATTATTTTCTCCATATCGCAAGTATAAGTGACACTTCTTGGAAAGTCTGGACTGGCGAGGCAAAAAAAATTTATATATTTATAACGGTCATCGAAGGTTGAGGAGTATAATCATTTTGTCGAAACATTTCCAACACCCAAAAGGAAATTCTAAGTCGATTTAAGTAGGTCTGCCTGTCTGGTTGTCCATATGTCCATCTATATAATGTTTGTCGTAAACCACCTGTCCTAGCCATTATCGGCTTCCAACGTTGGACGCGAACCTTGGAGGTTCTTGCACGCACGTTGGTATTGAAATTGAGCCAAAGCAGTCAAAAGGCGCGCCTATAACGCCTACACGCCTATGCAACAAAAACTGCGAACATCTTTTTTTTTTATATGTTTTACTTGTTGCTCATAAAGTACAACATATACACAACGAAAATGTCTCCGAATGTCTTTACTGCGAAAATAAAAAAGTCAACCGACAGTCCAGACAATATTTTATAGTTTGAATATTTCGTTCAGTTAGTTAGTTTAGTTAGTGAGTTATTTAGCTCTTTTACTTTTATTGGCTGTTTTTAGGATAACGAGGATCGGCAGAAAGGTTCGGTCACGAACGAATGTAATTTTCTTACTTGTTTTTTTATTAACACTGTTTTCAATGGATCTAAAAGTCGATTTTGTGACCCTGGCCGTACATCAAGTATTCTAAGATCATTGGATAAATCTGGCAAAATCTTGTATTGCCCGCAGAGACGGTTCAAACTAAAACTACAGTCATACAGTGCATAGACATAGAAATAGAAAATAAATTTCTTCAACATTGACACTTGAAACTTTATGCGCGAGTTTCAGTGAACATGAAATGATATTTCTTTTAATGAAAGTACCATTAACTTGCATTTTTATGCCGCTTTTCTCATAAAAATAAATTATTCTTTAACATTTACCGAATAGGCTAGCGATGCGGGGGGGATTGATTGCAAGACAGACAGATTTTACAGACATATTCCTCCAAAATTTCAATGAAAATTGTGAAAGAATATCCCGAAGCAATTAAACTTAGCTGGATCGGCATAATGCTATGCCGCAAATATAAATTTAAAATAATATAGTTTTAATTTAGAAAAAAATTTTAATAATTGCAATAAAGAGCAATTAATAAAATTATAAAAATGCTTTGAAATTATTAGTAATTTTTTGTTAAAAAAATGAAAAATACTTTTACATCATTTTTAACGATATTTTTACTTAACGAATATATTTTATATAATTTCTCCATTTATTAGATATTTATAACTATTTCGTAATTAAAAAAAATTTCTAATTACTGCCATATATAAAAGAAATATTATATAATCGGACAAGAAAGTTTTCTTAAGAAGAAGAATTATTATTAGTTGAATTGTAAAATTAGTTTTAATGATTTCTGCTGAATTCCTATACTCATCACAGAAGGATGAGGAATATATTCATTTAGTCAAAACGCTTGCAACATCCAGAAGGACTTAAGTGGAGAACACGGGCCTTTTTATTACACTGACCGACTCAGTATCATTTTGTGTAACGAATTAAGCATTTCCGTCTGTCGGTCCGCCAATTGTTGATGGTGAGATTTTATGCTTCGCCTACGGATCCTAATTTTTAAGATATTTTCAGGACATTTTGATAGGTGTTGGCCTCAAGAACGAATCATATTGAATCCGCCTTCCCCTTCCCACCCTTTCTAACCCAGATATTAACAGTGATTGAAAAATTAATTATACCATATTTAGAGGAGGTAAAAAATACACCTAATATTTTGTGAAGGAAATGTTTGCTATGGAAAGTAAGCCAAGATTTAATTTTTAGTGCTTTTTGACGAAGTTAGGTCAATTACCGTTTTGCGTTCACTCCCATATACGTATGTTTTT
>KK503070.1:59266-80851 GCA_000688735.1 Glossina austeni | reverse complement strand
ACAAAAAAAAAAAAAAATTAAAAGTTAGTTAATTATATTTTCCTTTTATTGCTCTAAACTAATCGTGCTCTCGACCTACTTGCATTGCTTTACAAAAACATTAAAAAAAAAAAAAAAAAGCGGCCCACCTCCCCACAAAAAAAAAAAAAAATTAAAAGTTAGTTAATTATATTTTCCTTTTATTGCTCTAAACTAATCGTGCTCTCGACCTACTTGCATTGCTTTACAAAAACATTAAAAAAAAAAATAATATACGTTTAAAAACAAGATTCTATTCAACTGTTGTGCTTCAATTGTTAATAGTTTAAAATTATTGCAATTTCTCATGACGTTCTTAAAAACAGACCTCTTGACACATTCAGCTTAATAATCCCAAAGTGAAAGAAAAAAAAAAAAGCTACAAATTCAAGAACTATTACCGAATATTTTTCTTATTTGTTTATTGCATCTTCTCTTATTCCATCTTCTTCATTTGATTTCCTTAATCTTTATTTGATCGCAATGGCTTTTATGTAAAACGTAAATGTTTTTCTTAACCATTAGGATTTCTTTGCTGGGTTAGTGTAGTTTATTATTCTTATCAAGCATTTGGAAGGAAGCGAATAACAAAAGAGAAAAATCAATAGAGAGAGAAATGGAGAGCGACCATTGTCGGGAGAGGTATGTGCCTGAACAATAAGTCTGACGTGTAGTTACGACAACGAACCAACGGTAAGCGGTGAAGCACGGTTTGATGTACACAGGGAGAGCTCACTTGATAGCCGTGCTTCTTAACTACTTGGCTATGCGGTATGTCACTTAACGTGACAATCGCAAATCATTTTCTCATATAGCCGGGATTTTTTATTGAAAAAAAGATAATTATATAGTTTGCAAGCAATGTTGAAATACGCGCCATTGTTTGGTATAGCGTTTCCCTTACAAATTTGATATCTTAACCGTTTTATAGTTTATTGTGAATCGCATTTCTTTGCATCAAAATATATTGCAGGCAACTGTCGATTGAAAGCGTGCTGAAATTCTGCATTAGACAGCACATAAGGACAACATATACATGAATTTTGAAACGCATTGAATGGTTGATTCACGGAAACTGCAAAGTCGACTTTCTGAAAAGTATGCAAGTGATCTCGTCGTTTTAATTTGTATCGGCTTAAACGCGACACTTCTCTTAAAACAGGAAGAAAGAAGACTGCAATGAATAAGGAAAAAACGACGAAGAAGTTAAGGCAGGCATGGGGAAAATCTATGGCAACTTTGCTTTGAAAAGTCAAAGCTATTTATTTTATGGGCTATTTTGGTGGCCATTCAAATAATTGCTTGAAGAGAGACATGCCTCGCAAAGTGAAACTTCCCATTGTCTTAAGGGAACTAAAAATGCTGAGGACATTCATACTACTTCCTATCTATTTTTATATTCACAGATCTTTACGAATTCGAAAAGCTTTAGTTTCAATGTTCAGATTTTTGCAATTACAAATAAACAATCATAGATAGTTTGATTGACACGAGCGAGACCCAAGCATGCCCAAGGAAAGAAATATTTGAACTAAACAGCAATCTTTAATACAATTGCGTTTATCCCATATATATATATATATAGTTTCGTACATGATCTTGCAAGCAAAGGCTTGCAATGTGCTGTGTTGTGTTGGAATTGAAATTTTTCGTTTGCGGAAACATCTCCCTATTCCCTGCTTGAATAAAGATCCCTAATGCCCGGTTAAACGTTATAACTCCACCTCATTTATTTATAATGGAAATATTAAAGAAGAGACTTATCTTCTACGGGTAGCATTTACTTCACCTAATTCAACGGTGAACTGCAATAATGTATATGTGGGAGGAAAAATTTAATGGTTATGTTTTTTATAATAAGTTATCTTAGAAGTCTACGACTATGATATAACGATCGCCGACGCAAAGTCGGACAGAACAGATGCTCTTCTATGCAAATAACTCTAGCTCGTTATCTATGGTGTGTAAGTCCAAGTCGATGACTACAAAATTTCTTACGGTCGGTGGTGTATTATCTTGTCGATCCAGAAGAAAGCGGATGTCGGTTCTTCCTCTTCTCTGGGCCTCTGTTCGAATTCGGATTGGTATAGTGAATCGGTTTAACGATCACATTCCAAGCATATCAGTGGACTTACTTCGAAAGTGATATCCCATTCCATTCTATCTTTACTCATAGCACACACATAGCATCTCTATGATACAAGACAAGTAACAAACTTCTTACTACAAAAGGAAATGAAAACGTACTTATTCTAGATTAAACAGATAGGAATGACTTACAAGTACACGTAGGGCCAAAGCGAAAATGCTGCGTCTTTGGTCCTTATACTTGTTGACCACTAAGCAAAAGAAAAAAAGGGCTGACGATGCTCAATAGACTTTAGGCGAAAACGACATCGAATCGCTTCACATATTGCCCATAGGTGTACATAAATTAAGGCCTGCATTGGTTGAAAACATTTAATATATAAAATACATAATAATATGTAATGATTTGTTGGGTGCTTTCACAAGCAGGATTATTACACACTTTTTACAAATTTTCAAAATATTTTTAATTTTTTCTTAATCAGACATTTGGTTCGATTACTTGAATTCGTTTCAAAACTGTATCGCATAAAGCTGACTCTAAACACGATGTATATCTGTTGTACGTTTGTGTGTGTGTGTGTGATTGGGAATTCAATTCAATTACTTAAGACTTCGCACATAGATTGAGAACGTGTTAAGTGCTCACTCGAAATATTATTTGTATCCATTCGAAATCTCTATTACATAAGCTGTCATGATTTCAGAAGAGATCACTTATTAAAGGAATTCTGGCTAGAAAATGATTTCCTATTGAAAAGAAGTTTTTCACTTCTTTTTCTTGCTTTATTTTCAAAAAAAAAAAAACAAATAACTGAAACGATACTTTAAAAATGAAATTTTAAATTGTTACATAAATATTTTACCGAACACTTTATTGGGTGTAAAGAAGAAGACTATTCGTTTTACGTTTATATCACAGTAAGGGCGGCAATAGAAAAGTTTATATATATGTACGAATATATGTAAGAATATAAGCTGTGAAAAATATACACAAACATAATTTTACTTAAGGAAGATTTTTTTGTTTTGTATCTTCAAGCTTTAAACAAAGCTATGCCGGAGCGTTGAATGTGTTTGTGAAGCACTAAAATTGAAGATAAACGGCATGCTACCTAAAATGGATACTTTTGCTATTTGTATTTGCATTTGAGTCGAAATTATATTGTTTTTGTACTTGTTCTACCCTACACTGATGGCGATATGTTAGGTTTATCAATTAATTTGTCTAATCAGAATTTCCTTAAATTGCTCGAACGTGTGAATATCATGAATAACGAGCTATATCGTAATGGAAAAAAATGACAATAAAGGAACCGAAGAAACTTATCTAATACAAATGGTATTTGATAGCATACAATAGCATAACAATACAATTTTACTTTCGTCCCGAAAGCTAACTCTTTATTAGACGACTCATAATTTATAAAAATAAAAAACTTCTTGTTAATCATGACAGCGTTGGTAAGGTCAGAAAATATTATTCTTGCATCGAGCTTTGAAATGAACTAAATTGCAAATCAATTTCATGAGTCTGGAAATTCTAGAGAAGACAGCACGGGATGGGCCAGCAGACGAACAGATCTGAATTGACTTGAAATGCTAAGGCCCATCAATTCAGTGAGAATTTCTTTAACGTTCCGTTTCGAAATCCGCTTCTCGCTTGAATCCATTTTGAAAAGAAACATTTCTGCCGGTAAAGACTGAGACTGAAGTTTATTCGGCAAAAACTAAATTTTATTTACTTTATTTGTACCTTAAACTTTTCTATGATGTAGAGTGATAAACTGTGCTTGCATGTATTTTGATCTATTGGTGAAAGTGATATAGTAACGTTTCTCTAGATAAAATAGCATTTCATATACATTTAGTATTATACCCAGACGCTAATCGTTGAACGCTTAAGTTTGCATTTTCGACATTCTTTGCTTTTGTTGTCTGACTTGGAGGAATCTGCTGCTTCACTTCATCAAACTCTTCTAAAAGCTTTTGCTGCTGCTTCATCCAATCTTGATTGTACGCTTTGGTTCAAAAGAGCTGTTTTTGATGTCGAAGACAGAGACCGGCCTGAAGGCCGTAGAGGAAAAAGCTCGAAGACAATGGACTTCAAGACTTATTGCGCCTAAATCCAGCACCAATACTCAATAAACTTTTGAACAGCTCAGCACTTGATGAATCAGCCTTTTCAAGAAGTTTATGTGCGGCGGAAAAGATCGACAAGTAGGGAAAAAGGTTATCTAAAAATCCCATTTCCAATAGTAAAAATAGTAGAAAAAGATCGACAAGTAGGGAAAAAGGTTATCCAAAAATCCCATTTCCAATAGTTTCAACATAGCGGTTTCATTGCTTGCCAGGTAGAAAAGAAGACTTTTCTCTTCCCCATTGTAACTGGGGATTATTAGTGGGTCTACTATGACAAGCCCAAGCGTAGGAGAGCCACCCACAACACCACTGAAGCGAAATATATACGACGATAAAGTTTTACTAAGCATGTGGTGAGGTCAGCAAGTTTTAATGTATTACGAGCTGGTAAAACCGAACGGAACCGTTAGTGGAGACGTTTACCGGTGTTAACTGAGCAAATTGAATTGAATTGTATTGTTGCAAAAAGACTAGCAATAGCAGCTACCAGATGCAAAGTCATCCTGATGCATGACGACGCTCGGCCACACGTTACAAGACTTGTCAAGGATGCGGGGGTGCAGCTCGAATGGGAAGTTCTGCCGGACGCAGCGTGATGCAGCATAGCTTGGCTGGCACGCGGTTTCAAAATGCTAGAGAAATGCGTAAATGGGTCGATGATTGGAATGCTGTCGTTCTGTCGACACGATGTCGCCATATTGCCAGAAAGTTAGCAAAACGTTGTAGTAAATGGTGGAAAATATTTTAATTAACACACATTGTACCAATATTTCTCAATAAAAACCTTTTCCAAGGTCAAAAATGGCGTAAATACCTGCAAGCACCTAATACATTATTGTATATATGTATATATATTATTTACATTTTTAATTAGATAATAACGATTTTTTTAGTGGGTGAATAGAAAACTGATGTGGACTTAGTATTGGTAGCGAACAACAATATTTTTAGGAAAAAACTTTAAGTGAAAATTAATAATTTGGAATGCATGAAATTTCGTACACATACATATTCGGTGTAAACTGAGAAAAATTTAAACTTCATTTCTTCTATTATGTTATGTAAATATTAACACTTAAGGCTGTTTGTGACACATGTTAGTTGTGTGACTATGTAACGTAAAATCCAAAGGCATAAAATTTATTTTAATCTCTTTCAGCTTCATTTTCAACTGTTGTTTAGATTTTGTGTTATTTGACATTTCTCACACACATTTATATATACGTAAATTATTTGCAAAGTTTATGTTTCTTTCAAAATTTTTACTACTCAGTTCCTTCTTCGTGTTAATGTGTGTTCGAAAAAATATAAAACACTATATATATTGTAATTTGTAGTCAAATGGAGATTTATATTAGTTTAAGCACTCTTTTCTAAACCATAAGTCGGTCATGTATTGCTAGTTGATGATGATAAACAAAAATCGAAAGTATTCAAAAATTAGCATTGAAAGCTGGGTATAATGTGCTTTAATATATATATGAATATATATATATATATATATATATATATATATATATTTATTTTATTTTATTTATTATTTATTTATTTTATTTATTTTATATTTATATTTATATGTATATATATATATACATATATATATATATATATTCGGTATTCCAATATGATTATGCTTTAGCCATTTCGGGAAAATTTTTCAAATTTGTGACGAATAATTCCTATCGGATAAGGGGAATAATTAAAAAATAAAATGTGCAGTTTTATGTGCAGTTTCGCTTATCATCGCTTACTTACTGTGATTTAACATAAGAAAGTTGCATTCAGCTTAGGACGAATGATTTTCCATCCACGCCTAGTTATGTACACTCACAGTTATTGCGTTCAGTCTTTAACAGCTTTATCTGTAGGAACAAATTCCTTATAATGTTAACCCAGCCTTTCCTTGTTTTTTTTTTTTTTATGGATTGAGTTTTGTATTTAATTACATCGGGGAAGCTGTTTATTTTTTTACAATTTACAAACAAACAAACAGTCATGTAATTTGATAACTGCTCGTTTGAAGATTTGTTTTGCGAGGACCAAAATCGTATCTAGTTACGTATTGTGCGTATTTTAGTGTAGTTTAAGTTATTCTAGGTTTGGCATAGAACCGCCAACAATTAAGGAAAGATGACACCGGACAGACTGGACAACCTGACAAGAGTAACCCTGGTTTGAGCTTTAATTTTGAATTCATATCAGGGTATCGCGAATTTGCTACGCCAATCTTGAAGAAGTAAAGATCAACGGAAGGCCGATGATTGTAACCCGCGGGAGTGACAACAGCAATCAACAGAAGCACTTGAGATGTTTGTAATATTAAGATCGTTTCTCAGTTCAGATGTCCGAAGGGCAAAGGCCACCATATGGTATATAAAGAGAGTGAAGAATCTCTCAGTAATGAATACCGAGGCGATATATTAATTGTATAAGTAAGTCGTCTTTTAGCTAAGGCTCAAAAAGTCAATGAAAGATGTGCCGTGAAATAAGGTTTAATTTATATGACATAAGGAATTTGTGAACAGAAATTTTTTTTACAAACCCTAAGACCTAAAGACTCCATTCTTGCCTGAGTAAATTGTTATATAAGATTTCTAAACAAAGTCAATGTTAGTGTTAACTAAATAAGAAAAACACGTTTATCTTTCAAGTTAATTATACGGGTAAGTTTGGCAAGTGACAGTGGAAGGAAGTCCAGGTAGGAAACGAAAATTCTCCTGTAAGAACCTCTTAATCTCCTGAGAGCGAACTTCGACAACCATTTTCACAGTTCCACAATTTGCAAATAAATATTTTTTTGCTTGGTGACCCCTGTTTTTAGGTACACTCTACTCATTAACGAATCTAATATAATGTGAATGGAAATGTGAACTTTGACGTTTTATATTGGACTGAATTGTGATTTTTAGGTTAGTATTTACAATTCTTAGGAGATCTATTTACAAATTATTTATAGGAAATTATAGTTTCAAAGCTTCAATTCTCATTCCGGTCTTATCCGTTCGATCATTGCAATGCAATCCTCTGAACTCAATTTTCTCGACTTACTCTCGACTCATTTTTCGACTGACTATGCCTTTCGCAAATATTCTGCTTATGNCATTATTTAACATACTTATTAAGATCATCATAATTGAGAAGTAAGCTATTAAAAATGAATCTACAGCAATATCTTATATACGCTTGTAAAAGCAATGTTATGCAATCTTCCCTCTTGTTGTAGTACACGGTTATTGAAAAAGTCCGCGTGTAGATCTTTCACTCAAAACCTGTCTCAGTCCATCTGTTGTTTAACACGTTTTTCTTTTCCATTACCGTTCCTTACGTCTCTTCATCCGTCTAGTTGCCTCTTCGTAATTTGGTCTGTACGCCACCTGTCTGGCCATTCTTATCTCTAGGTCCGTCTGTCCGACGACCAATAGTCTCACGATCGCAAGAAGTGATATAAAAAAGCTTAGCACATATATTTACAGTTAAGTATTCAAAACTGATCAACACCTTAAGAGATACTTCAGTAAAGGTTGTAGCTAATCTGTTCTTAAGCGGCGCAATGATAGGGCATGCGACTTTTCCTTTTCACAAGGCTCAAATAAACGATTCGTGGATGACACTAAATACGTTGATATTGTAGAAGAACAAAATTCAAAGAAGAAATGTGATAACAGCCAAAGAGGATCTCCGACAGAAGCATTAGGAACAATGTTATCTAACGATGCAAGTGGGTTCTTAATGGTGGTAATTAAGAAAAAACCTTATTTACACGTCCGATACGATTTTTAATACGAATATTCGCTTCCACAAAATTGGGTGCCAATTGGAAGATTAACGTAAATATTTACCTGAAATAATTTAAAATTGCGGCAAGTCTAACCTAAATTATCAAAATATGAGACGATGTCAGTTCCACACACTCGGCAAGCCGGACTTGACATAGCGTATCTGATTTTTGCTTTCTTTTTTTTGTAATAAAGTCGAGTGCATGCGCAAAGAAGAGGTTATAGGAGAACTGCAAGGAATAAACCATTCATACATACAAACTCTTATATATGTTTCTTAATCATTTTACATAATCCTTTTGCAGATGCCTTTTAGTTACAGCCTTTTACTACATATATGGAATTCTTTCTTTACAAACTTTCGGTCTCTGCTTTACTAACTTTATGAATTCTTACGGTCCATAAAATTTCGATATAATCTTTTCTCTCAATAAAGAACAACATTGGCAACGCAAAGACAACACGTATATAGATTTACATAACAAATTGCATATGAATGTAATAAGAGTCGTGCGAATGCATGAGTGTTTAAAAATGCTATTCGTTTTTATTCTTAAAGCATTAAGTTGTCAGATGTACACATGAATACACAAAACATTGCGATATACGATACGAAAATTGTTTGTTGGATATTTGCTTAAGTGAAAAAGGAATCGTCTACTTTAGCTTTGACTGCTGTATTAGCGAAATTTTTTTTCACTTTTAATTTTCTACTTCAGCGATTTCAGACTTAATAGAGTTTAGTTGGTTTTTTCTTTATTTGTCGGTTATTTTCTTAATTAGGTAAATTAGAACATCAAGCAATCGTTTCCAATAGCCATTGAACCGTTGATTCCCTTTTATGCATTATTCACCAACAACAAAAAGACAAGTCAGTTTCTTCCTACTCTTCACTGATGCAACGCAACGTGAACAATAATAAAACTTTTTTGGAAATTTTTCACGAAGCATTTGGGATATATTCGTTTTGTTAGAACGATTGTAACGCCCAAAAACAAACATCAGAGAGAATATATATTCTTGCTCAGCGTCAAATTTTAGATCGATTTAAGTATGTCCGCCTGTCCGTCTGTATAATATCCATTTTATATATTCACCTGGCCGCAAAATAAAGCTACCGACTTCAAAATTGGCAGGATGTTCTTGCGCGCAGGTTGGTGTTGAAAATGGGACAAATCGGTCGAAGAACACGCCCGAAGCATCACGTAAACTGAGAACATCTCTGTTTTTCAAGAGGAATAAAAAATTGTTTTTTTGTTTATAACTAAAGCTGATAAACGTACAAGAATTTGAGCGCAAATTCTATGGGCGATGCTGCAGCAATTGTGCACAAAAATGGAAAAAATTGACCACGCCTACTTATTGCAGTGGATCAAAATTTAATTTTTTCCCCAACAATTGGCGCACAAACAATTTTTAAAAACCCCATAAAATATGTAAATTCGTGGCCAGTTTTAAATTTGGAATGCATGTCCGTCTGTCCATCTATCTGTCCGTGCAACTGTGTGGTATTTGTGGCAAACTTTCTTCCGTTAACGAAACAGAAGGTAAGTGACTTAAACTTTTCCACGGACACGCCTACAGCGTGCACACTCCTATGCGACAAAATCTCTTTTGAAAATGGAAAACATCAACCGCGCCCATCGAGCATGAAAATTTAGTTCTTTTACTTTTTTTATTTTTTTAGGATAACGGTGATGGGTATAAAAGATTCGGTTATGCCCTAGAAAGTCAACCTGCATGTGTTGCAATTTTTAAGATTATTTGGTCGAACTTTATACACTAGAGAATTTTCGATCATGGACGGATCCCTCTTGAAAACGAATTTCGATTGGACTACCTTTTCGACTTCTTCCCATACAACGCTTTTCGGGAACAGGTGGTCTGAAAATTTTCAAAATTGCTCGGACAAAACCGCTAAGTGATAGTATTGCGGCATTTTAGACTGATGTACAAAATTTTCATTGCATGGAGCAGTCTTTTGAATCCCCTGGCTTACTAACGTTCCTGCAAGAAGCGCAACGTCGTAAAAAGTTCAAACTTTCCCCATTTCATAGGTAAAATTGGTTCGTAATAGTAATTTGGCAAAAAAGTTATCTTTGCTGAATTTCGATTGCGTAGGCGCATATCTTGGATTCCAGCCCATATAGAAGTTTTAATGCGAAAAATAATATATAGGAAAAACTTTAATTTTTACTATTCTGTGATGGAAATCGTTTCTCCCAAAAAATTCGCACGGCATAAACTGTTGCTCTTACTACTACTCTTCTTGTACTCTTCTTGTTTTGAAATTTGCATCTTCTTTAATATGCAATATCTGTTAAATATTGACTATTTTTCGAAGGTCTGGATGAGTGCTATAAACGCCTCTATAAGTTGAGACCAAAAAATAAATAAATTTGCACATGATGCCAACTGCTTGTGCTTTTTAATACATGAAAAAATATTTAAAAAGAAAATATGTCGAAGTGAGGCACCTACGCTTCCAAGACATTTATTGGCTTTGATATATGAAAAGACCTTTTGATTCCAGTAATTAGTTTTTGAAATACGTATATTTGGTTCTGAGTTACTTTGACGCATAATTTTTTTGGAATCGTTATAAAGAATGAAAATGGAAAGCTTAAATTTAGCGCAAACACTCTCTGATCGAAAGTTATCTCGAAAAAGCAACGATAGGTTTTTCATATTTTCGCCTGTACTTTTCGAGCATCTGCGTATATTTTCAAATAAATAGAAATAAACCAATTTACGTAAAAAACAAAAATATACATCCTTGATCAAAATATATGAATTTGAAGAATTGTGTGGAATGCTTTTAGTTACATACATATTGTAAATCATTTATTATCATTTGCGGAAATATTATATAAAATGTTTCTGCTGCATTTGAATTATTTTTGCTACAGCAATTAATGCATTGATTTATGAATTTACATTTTAAAAATTTGTCCAAAGTAAAATATTTGGAAATTAATTAATTTCACTTTAAGTGGAAACTCTACTCTATATAGAAAAGGCAGCTGTAGAAACATGTAATTAAAGACCTCAACCTTACTATTAAAGAGCTATTCGGTAGCATACATAAGAGCTTAAACTAAAGAAAAAACAAGCAGAAGCACTATAGTGAGATGCGGCCGCAATTAAATACCGTATACCACTTTGCTTTACGCAGGTATTCATATAAGTATTTTCTAAAATAATGTGCTTTGTGGGCGAAAAAGTTCTCCAACACGAACCATTTTCAATAGCGTTCGTTCTTGGGTCACAACAAATTCCATATACCAATTCCCGTCAATATATCTCAACAATCGTGACTTGTAGGCTGAACGCAAGAAACCAAGACAGATAGCCGCACAGACAAACTTAAATCAGTGCGGAAAGTGATTCTGAATTGATCGGTATGATAAAAGGCGAGGTTATTGCGAGTCCTTCTGTATGTTTCATGCACAAACTTAATGTACCCTTTTGCTATGAGTGGTCTGTGATATAATAATCGATCGGTATGATAAAAGGCGAGGTTATTGCAAGTCCTTCTGTATGTTTCATGCACAAACTTAATGTACCTTTTGCTATAAGTGGTCTGTGATATAATAATCGATCGGTATGATAAAAGGCGAGGTTATTGCGAGTCCTTCTGTATGTTTCATGCACAAACTTAATGTACCCTTTTGCTATAAGTGGTCTGTGGTATAATAATCGATCGGTATGATAAAAGGCGAGGTTATTGCGAGTCCTTCTGTATGTTTCATGCACAAGCTTAATGTACCCTTTTGCTATAAGTGGTCTGTGATATAATAATTATAAAGTTTTAATTTTAAATATAAATAGGAAGAATATTATAGTTGAGCAAGACCGAATAGTAGATGCTCTACGGAACTTTGCTGAGTACAGTTATTCACTCCTTTGGATTATACCGAAAGGTGCAAATCATTTTCATGCAAAGTCGTATTTTTGATAAAAGCCCACATATTGGAAGAATCCTTTTATGCGGTGATATGCAAAAAATAGACCTACATAGTCCAAATTCGAGAATTCAATAGCCTTTTCACATGTTTATGTCAAATTGCTATTTCGAACTAATTTTCATTATAGAATATTAAAAATTATACCTTTTTATTACGTAAAGATTCAGTTTATGTAGAAGCAGTTCCATGAGAGAAGATTCGAAAAGGTCCCCCAGCCAAAACAAATTTTTTGATATCTATTTAGAATGAGCGATTTTTGTCCAGAAATTTTGAAAATTGAAATTTTTTTCCATATGACAACTTTGTAAAATAAGAGATTATATGGAGAGTGGGCGAAAAGGTGGATCGATCTAAAAAAGTTTCAACAGCATTCGTTCTTGGAACAAACCACGTCAGTGTACCAAGTTTTGTCGAAACATCTCAAAAACTGCGAATTGTAAATTGAACACAAATTTACATATGCAGATATCAGACAGACAGATGGACGGACAGGTTTGAATTGATTCAGAATCATTTTCGATAGCGCGGATAGAGAGATGGGCCATTCTGTGTACATATGTATACAAAAACTTACCGCAAGTCGCGTAGGGTATAACGAGACGCTAGATCAGTTAACCCTAACAACATTGGTTGTCTCAAGTTATAAAAACGGTTGCGTTCTTCCTAAAACAACCTAAAACAATCTGAAGCTCTGCCTAGCTGGTGTATAGATATTGTATCGGATATTTATGGAAATATTTCCGTTATTGATGCGCTTGGTCTCGTGCATCCTATCGAAAAACGGTCCTATCTCCCCAATACTGCAAGATATCGAAATTTCAATTTTTCATTTTTGTCGGTGGAGTAGGTAGGTAGTATAAAAAAAAAAAAATTGGCCACAGCCGATACTAATTTGCTTATTTGATTTTTTTTACCGCCGTCAAAATACATTTACAGAATTGAATGAATGAAGATTTTATAACAAATAGAAAAAAATTAATTTATAACTTTTTGCGCTTCCACAACTTAAACGCTCACCTAAATGAACATGCAGTTAATATTAACTACATATAAAACTTTATGTGAAATGGAAGTCAATGTAATGGAAATATTGTGTGATTGATAATAAGCAAATATATATATATATATAAATATAAATATATATATATATATATATAAATATATATATATATATATANATATTTAAGCTTTGGGCGTTACATCTGACATGGCGGGCGTAACCATGCTCTCACTAACTACTATCTCAACGTGTTTTACGTAACCAGTTACCAGCTGGTTTGGTTAGTATTTCCTTTATAGCAATTAGTTTTATGAGAAAAGAATTCAGCTTCCAGTGAAGCCCTCCACCATCTATCAGAAAACTCGTCGCCAAGTTATAAGTAGTTCAAGCCTTAAACTCTTCTTTGCCTTAAACTGCTTGCTTTGTTTTCCAGGGTTCACCACGAGGAGGTAAGAGTTTCGGCACATCTATGCTCCCCCTATGAGCATAGTTTATCACCCCGATAGGGAAAATGGCGTTAAAGATGTATGAACATAGCTTCAGAGGACATTGTGGTAATGCCATGAGCTTTATTTATACGCCTTAAATGTTCGCCGGACAGGGATATCTTATTGCCAGAATGTCGTTTCCTCTCACTACGAAATTATTTGGTCATTATGTTTTTTTATGTATTATTTGTCATTATGTTGTGATGCAGGTATTCAGTGCAGAATTTTCTTAATTGGGTAGAGTTGACTTAACAAAACGACCGCGAAAATCAAATTATTCCGGTTTATTTTGCAAGAAGTTCTACTCTGAGAGTATAAGTAAGAGAGTATCGATGAAATTGCGCCATATTTGATTTAATAAATTTTATTTAAAATGTGAAAAAAAACATGTGAAGTTTTATACACAAATATACACGTATGTATGTATGTACATACTAAATATTTTATATTTTATTCTTTCCATCCAATAAGAAGGCTTATATTATACTGTAAACAGAAATGTTTAATATTAGATTACCCTGAATGACTAAAATGATACAACATTTTCCTATGTAATTGTTGTAGCCAGCAGTTCACATAATAACATATGATAAACGTAATAAATTGGAACGCATAAAATAAATATTTCAAGCACAGATGTGTACAATTACATCTCATGCGTAGCATAAATATAGCAAATGAATAAATTATGAGAAAAGTTAAGATAAACTGCAAGCAATAAAAATCGTTTACTTTAAATTTATATTTACATATATATATATGTACGTTATATACGTACGAGAATATAGTCAATACTATAAGCGTTTTTCGCTGTCATTATTTAACATACTTATTAAGATCATCATAATTGAGAAGTAAGCTATTAAAAATGAATCTACAGCAATATCTTATATACGCTTGTAAAAGCAATGTTATGCAATCTTCCCTCTTGTTGTAGTACACGGTTATTGAAAAAGTCCGCGTGTAGATCTTTCACTCAAAACCTGTCTCAGTCCATCTGTTGTTTAACACGTTTTTCTTTTCCATTACCGTTCCTTACGTCTCTTCATCCGTCTAGTTGCCTCTTCGTAATTTGGTCTGTACGCCACCTGTCTGGCCATTCTTATCTCTAGGTCCGTCTGTCCGACGACCAATAGTCTCACGATCGCAAGAAGTGATATAAAAAAGCTTAGCACATATATTTACAGTTAAGTATTCAAAACTGATCAACACCTTAAGAGATACTTCAGTAAAGGTTGTAGCTAATCTGTTCTTAAGCGGCGCAATGATAGGGCATGCGACTTTTCCTTTTCACAAGGCTCAAATAAACGATTCGTGGATGACACTAAATACGTTGATATTGTAGAAGAACAAAATTCAAAGAAGAAATGTGATAACAGCCAAAGAGGATCTCCGACAGAAGCATTAGGAACAATGTTATCTAACGATGCAAGTGGGTTCTTAATGGTGGTAATTAAGAAAAAACCTTATTTACACGTCCGATACGATTTTTAATACGAATATTCGCTTCCACAAAATTGGGTGCCAATTGGAAGATTAACGTAAATATTTACCTGAAATAATTTAAAATTGCGGCAAGTCTAACCTAAATTATCAAAATATGAGACGATGTCAGTTCCACACACTCGGCAAGCCGGACTTGACATAGCGTATCTGATTTTTGCTTTCTTTTTTTTGTAATAAAGTCGAGTGCATGCGCAAAGAAGAGGTTATAGGAGAACTGCAAGGAATAAACCATTCATACATACAAACTCTTATATATGTTTCTTAATCATTTTACATAATCCTTTTGCAGATGCCTTTTAGTTACAGCCTTTTACTACATATATGGAATTCTTTCTTTACAAACTTTCGGTCTCTGCTTTACTAACTTTATGAATTCTTACGGTCCATAAAATTTCGATATAATCTTTTCTCTCAATAAAGAACAACATTGGCAACGCAAAGACAACACGTATATAGATTTACATAACAAATTGCATATGAATGTAATAAGAGTCGTGCGAATGCATGAGTGTTTAAAAATGCTATTCGTTTTTATTCTTAAAGCATTAAGTTGTCAGATGTACACATGAATACACAAAACATTGCGATATACGATACGAAAATTGTTTGTTGGATATTTGCTTAAGTGAAAAAGGAATCGTCTACTTTAGCTTTGACTGCTGTATTAGCGAAATTTTTTTTCACTTTTAATTTTCTACTTCAGCGATTTCAGACTTAATAGAGTTTAGTTGGTTTTTTCTTTATTTGTCGGTTATTTTCTTAATTAGGTAAATTAGAACATCAAGCAATCGTTTCCAATAGCCATTGAACCGTTGATTCCCTTTTATGCATTATTCACCAACAACAAAAAGACAAGTCAGTTTCTTCCTACTCTTCACTGATGCAACGCAACGTGAACAATAATAAAACTTTTTTGGAAATTTTTCACGAAGCATTTGGGATATATTCGTTTTGTTAGAACGATTGTAACGCCCAAAAACAAACATCAGAGAGAATATATATTCTTGCTCAGCGTCAAATTTTAGATCGATTTAAGTATGTCCGCCTGTCCGTCTGTATAATATCCATTTTATATATTCACCTGGCCGCAAAATAAAGCTACCGACTTCAAAATTGGCAGGATGTTCTTGCGCGNATATATATATATAAATATATAAATATATATATATAAATATATATATATATAAATGTATATATATAAATATATATATATAAATATATATTGCTGTTGGAATATATATATACATGTACAATAGTAATAATAATAATAGTAATAACCAAGCAAATCATAGGTGGTTTAAAGTGACTGTTGGATACTCATCGACTTACCTACACATATTACGACAATTTTGTTAATTACGACAACTAGATATCTCGCTCTTGCTTTTATGTCTATATACAACAAAATAGTGACCAATAATTTTCTAGACTCAGTAAGAAAGTTCTCTTTCTCTTTTCGACAAAGTTCGGCTTTATTTATCCACGCAGTCTCCTTCCGGACTTTAGCTCAATGGGTTTTAACATTTCGATCCCTTTTTACAAATAATTTATCAGGTGAAGTTACACTTCACTTTTCGAGACGATATTAAATGTTGACGTGTAAAATTTCAGAGTTGTCATTTCCTCAATGTGTAAATATGTAATTTCCGTTGCAGAAAACATACACAAGTCAGTCCCTGCAATTATTGACACCCGTACAATAAATAAGACATATGTGTTATGTGTAATATAATATATATGTAATAAAATATATATTCTTTGTATAATGGCCACTAATTTTATTCTTCGGACTCCCGGCAAATTGGATGTTTGTCTTCATTCAGTGTACACAGCATACACGTCAAAATTGGTTCAATTTATTGCAAATATGATGAACCTGCTCGGCGGACTGCGTTTACGATATTGGGATGAAGGATATATTTAGTTAAACCGCTTCTTAATTAAGGAGAATTATCTCTTTGGTGTACAGAGCCGTTTGGTGTACAGGCCGTTTGCGCCTTCGCAGGCATAAGAATTAACTTTTGAGTGTGATTATTGGGCTGTCAGTTTTGAAAATAAAAATATCATTACTGCTGTCATCAATAAAGAACACTATACAAAATTGATCACTGGCACGAATTGGATCATTTTGACTTGGACTATACGTGGTTGCAACATATAGCGCAACATGCTATACATCTTATGATACAATCAATCTTTTTCAATGACTCTACAATTTCCAAGGACGCCCATGTAAGCTTATGGCCAAAATCGTGTTTATGGAACATTTTTTCTGGGGGTTATACTAAAAGAGAGTCAACGATTTATTCCAGTAATACGCAGACTTCCAATAACCTTTTTTTTTTACATATATAACAACAAATTTAGGTGGAAAAGTGACTAAAAATTGATGTGCGAATTTTAAATCTGTACAAAAATCCACAGGCTGTCATTTACGTGACGTCACTCTTAACTAAGAATGCCATTATATTCGCAGTTTCAATCGTCAGTGCGGTAGAGTTTATTTTGGTCGTAGCTGTAACGAGTTCTTAGTCGGTAAAGGGAAAACACTTACCCATTGGGTACACACCCACGGGGTTGTGGCCACCTTCCTATCTCTTTCTCTTCCTTGACTTCTTTGCGACCGCCACCATGTTATACGAGTGATTAGTCAGTCATACTAAAAAAGAAAGAAAAATTTATCTTATATCGTTTTTTTTTTTTATTAAAAAAAAAAACAATAGCTGCTGTATACATAAATAACGCTTCCGTCAGTTATGTCTGTTTGCAACACGCGTCATAATGAAATGAATATGCTCTGATAATAATAAAACATTAAGAAAATCTATCAATAAAATATTTTGTTTTTATTACTTTTTTTTTATTATCAAAAATACGCGTTTCGATATTGTTTAAAAATGCATTTATTGTTGAAAATTTTAATTTAATTATTTCCAGTTATAAACAAAATATTGATTATAAGTCAGGCTATTTAATATTTAATTTGGCCGATATCGGTAAATTGAATCTGTCGCAAAACCGTTTCAAAAAAACTTTGCTTACAATAATCATAAAACGATTTACATAAATGAATCAAAATTGAAATAAAATTTAAAATCTTTCTATTAAAGGAATTAATAAAATGTTTGTAAGCATGACCAAAAATGATAGACTATAAAGGTGCAGGAAAAAAATTTGTTATACATGTTGACACGACACAAATGTTCGGACCAAGGACATGTTTCTACGAAGCGTAAGACTCGCTTCCTTCTTAGCTACCTCACTTCATCAGTTCACTTTCTGTGGATGTAAATCTCACATTTTTAAAATCTGACAATCTTTGCACATATCCTTCGCTTGAAGTCTCTTGATGAGTTCTTTTAAAAAAGTAGTATTTAGCATAATAGTAGCATAATAGCCAAGAAAAATTGCAGCGTAAAACTATAGCAAATATCATGCATAGGAAATATAAAAATGTAATGCAAAAATAGTCCAATGGGCCTGCCCGCTACGCCACTTTTCGATTAAACTAATGATCGGAGTTTATTCAATAGAATTTTACATAGAAGCAGAGAAGGAAAATATGACAACACGTCAACGAAAAAACTAAAAAGAAGAAGATTCATTGTTCACATTACCAAGATGGCTACACATGTACAGCTCTTATTATGCCTTGCAGGCGACAAAAGTTTAAAATCCTAATCTTTTTAAGTTCAAAAAATCAGAGGTGTATGTGTAGAAGAGTACCTCTTCAAAGTGGAGCTAATTTTAGCTATGCTTCGATTATCAAAAAACATATACATGGACAAGTCTTAAATAAGGGTGGTGAGGGCAAATTAAATTAGGTTTAAGCTGTCTAAGTATTCATCACGTTAACGAAAAAACTAAAAAGAAGAAGATTCATTGTTCGCATTACCAAGATGGCTACACAACTGGGTACACCTTTTATTATGCCCTCGAGGCAACAAGTGTTTAAAATCCTTATCTTTTTCAGTCCAGAAAACCAGAAGTGTATGTCAAGAAGGGTACCTCTTCAAAGTGGAGCTAAATTTAAGTATGCTTCGATTATCAAAAAACATATAGATGTTGTTTAGGACAAGTCTTAAATAAGGGTGTTGAGGGCATGTTAAACTAGGTTTAAGCTGTCTAAGTATTCTAGTTCAAGCTAATCATAAGTTACTTGGAAACCGGATTGCACTGAAAGACAGAACAGGGATGGCCTTCTTCGAATGACAGACAAATCGTTGGCAACACAAAAGGTGACCAGATACGGCAAAAAAATGAACTCGAGCATCGGAGCAAAAGCGTTTTGAAGTAATTTTAGTGGGCTTTAAGTCGCGGTAATTTACTTCTCGTTCGCAGTAAGTCACAGAGATTTAATTCTTAGCGGGTTAAGTCGTCATAAAAAGAGATCTGGTAAGCTTAGGATAAGTGCGATAAATTTCGATCTGAATAACGCGCATACGCTTAATAAAAATATAGTGAATTAATATAATAAATGCGTTAATTTTCTTGAGAAAAATCCCCATCAAACACTAAACTTATCTCAGCAATGGAGTAGCGGGATCTCTCTAATGATACTGCTTATTGATGACTGATGGAATTTTGAAAAGTAAATCCTTCAATGATATCAGGAGATCCTTTTTAGCATTGCAGATCGCATTCAAGTAAAGTAATAATAAATGACGTCGAAATAATTTTTTACATTAAATAAATTCCTTATATTTTAAAAGAAGAAGAAGAAGAAATCATAATAATAGCAGTGCTCTCAATTCGGTTGATATTCAAATTGTCATAACCCCTGTATTTAATTATTTATTTGCACGTGAATTTCAATTGCAATGAAACGCTTGTCGCTTTTAGTAAAAAAATACAAAATTTATGTGAAAATAAAAAATTTACAAAAACAAGTAAGAAAATAACACTCGATTGTGACCGAATCTTCGATATCTATAAAAATATATATGATTTCACTTCCAAAATCCAATTTTTTTGCGTTTGTAGGTGTTCTCACTCTACGTTGCACTGTGGCCGTGTCCCCTGACCGATTTGCCCATTTTTAATATAACGGGCGTAAGAATAGTTCGAGTGTTTATGGTAGATTTAAAGGCGATATTTTCAGAAGAAGGTCTACCATAGACATCACATAGACAGACAGACAGAAGGACATGGTTAAATCGATTCAGAGTTTGATGCTGATCAAGAATCTGTATACTTTTTAGAGCCTCTGAAGATTGTTCCTGTTTGTTGCAAAGGTTTTGATAAAAGATGAAAAACCTATCCTTCGGTTGTGGATATAATAAAATGTAAATTAAAAGTTAAAAAATTAAATGAAAATAAAATAGAAAAAGTGTATTAGTTGAAAGCAGCAATAATACCTAAGGTCTATATCAATCGGACATATAGAAGCCGAGTTATTCCATCGTAAGTGCTATGAGTTCAAGAGTATTAAACGATGTCTACTTCGGCAAAGTGCTTTGCTTTCATCGGCGCAAGCGCGTCGCGAATACGAAAACTTTATTGATTTACGAGAAGAGTTCCAGTTGCATATTTTCTTTCTTAACTAGCAACACGGTGGAACTGGGAACACGGTAATGAATCGCGGATATCAACTCATTCTCAGAAATAGTTCACCACTTTCGTTACTACGGGCTATGGAAAAAACTAATTTGTAAAACTTTCTGATTAAAACGTAAACTAATGAACTTGTCTTTGCAAGAACACGATCTCTTATAAAATTCCAGTTAAATTACAAACAAAAATCAATTATTTATTGTACATACATGCAGAATATCTATTATATTGTTGTCATCATCCTGTCAACTAATTTATTATTTATGTTGTATGCACAATATTTACGCGACGATCATAATCTAATCGCAAAGACCACCTAATTGAATTTTGGTGCAACAAATAACAAAAAAAAAAAGGCTTGTAGTTTAAGTAGAATTTTGGATGTTCTTACAACGATATTAATTAATAATATTCTGGTATTTGGACTTGTGGACGCAGTAGAAGATTGGCCAGATCGCAATATTGCATCAAAACTTTTGTGAATTTTTCAGAGATAAGCTGGGGGATGGCCGCGGTTAAATTGAGCTAAAATCTAATAATCTTTGGTTTAATAACTAACTGAAGAACGTAATTAATATATCACTCTACGCTTCACTGCGTAGTAATGATTACGAGGCTTTTATTTTAAGGGGGAAACCACATTAACAGCCTTAAAAACAGATTTTATGAAAGCAGGAGAAAAAGATGTTCGCAAAATATAAAAATAAATATTAATTACAGTTCGAGTCAGTTTATGGTTTGTTTGGTTTTAGTTTAACTCTGCATTAGGTTCTTCTCTTAATGAATGCACCAAAGTTGAGGTAGATCCAACGCAATTAATTATTGTTCCGGTCATGATCGTGCCCTTGTTTTTAATAGCGAGTTTCGATTATGTTTTCGAGGGTCTTGTAGAAAGAGTTTAATCAGTGGTGTTGTGCTAATTTTTTTTTTTTACCGGAACGCGTATATATAATTATATAGAAAGGGCCGATTCTGGGTAGACGGACGCTCTGTGCGGTGAGTAATAATAATAATAAGTAATAAACTAATAAAGTTTAAAACATCTA
>KK503070.1:31849-43419 GCA_000688735.1 Glossina austeni | reverse complement strand
ACTGCTGTGTAATATAAAAGGAGCCTCTTTTTTTTACCGTTGATCATTTACTTGTGATATTTAAAGTGAAAAATATGTCAGTAGAATGATATTTTTTTCCGTATCCAATCGACCCACCATTAAGCGTTGTAAGCAATTATTTCGGCTTAGACGATAAAATTGAAAAAACTATTGCTTTTTGTTTACCACAAGAAGCTCCACATTGCACTATGGCCCGAAATACCAGAGAATTAAAAACAAAAATAATATATTTTTTTGAATAAAAATTAAATTTTTTACTATATTTCTGATGTTTTAATCGACAATTTAAAAAAATTTAATTATTTTCAAAAATTTTAATTTTAAAATTTAAGTTTTAAAAGTTTAAATATAATATAAACACAATTTGCGTTCAATTCATTATCAACGATTGTTGAATTTTGTACACAGAAAAAAAAAAAGTTCTCATAAATCGCAAAAGCCGCAATTAACTTATCCAGGAAACAAATACTTCAACTGGTTTCGGTTTGTGGTCTTATGGTTAACAATCTTAAACAACATTTTAAAAACTTAAGTTAGTTTAGCTAAAAATAAAATGAATTCGAAAAATTTAAAAAGCTGCTGGAAAAAGCGTTCATTCGCGTAATCGTTCGCCTACATGTCCGTTTAATTGATCGTCCCTGTGCCTACTTGCTTTAAAGTAATCTTATAAAATGGCTGATATATGTTTCATCTACTGATCAAAAGATGTTGACGGACGGACATGATCATAAAGAGAAGAACAATAATTGCAAAAAAAACTAGATAGCTATACAAATTGATGAAAACCGATCCTTCTACACCTTCCGGTACGCCGGCTATTAATATAATAAGAACAAGCTTCCAAGCTTAATACCTAGGTTTCTGAAATGTACCCCAAGAGCGCCTGTTTCTTCTTGTTATTTTCTCATCGCTATCTACGCGTTGTCATTTTTCTGATAGTTTGTAGATGCCAAACCAAAAGAACTTTTGCTTTTTTGAAGCAAAGCAGTTATGGAGCCATTTTTGTACATTTTCGGAAGAAGTGGAGCGCACGTCCTGCGGATAGAAGTGATAATCGAAAGGACTCGATATTTTGGGTTAAGTCGCATTGGTTGCCGCTTCTTATATGGGTGCCTACCACCTATTGCGAATCGGTTTTGAGTTCTGGATGGATGGACGGATGTCATGTTGCTTACTTTTTTAACAGTAATTCAAATTAATTAATTGACCGACTACACTCTCCTGGTCTCCTAAATGCAAAGTATCGCTCTTACTACCGACGCTATATAGTTTAGTAGTCGATATGGATGGTATGTCTGGTTTTACCCATAAATTTTTATGCCTTGGATCCTCAAAACGTATCCACTTTCCATCTGCAATTAGAATACTACGCAAAAATGGCATTCCGCTTCTGCTGGCGAATGCTTTCTTTATTTGTCACGAAGCTCGACATTTTCATTGATAGAAAAAGTATTTTCGCATTGCGTTATTTATTTATTTAGTTTTTTTTGAATATGAGCGATCACTCAGGGGATGTCCCCTATTCGTGTAACACGACAACGATCAGAAAGAAGTGAGCAAAGGAAAGCAAATGAGTTGATATGTATTACCAGCTGAGCGCATATATTTGATTACCTTGTATTCTTCACCTACGTATTCTTCATAAACACTTACACGCTACAAGGTAAGTATGTATTAGGTTTGCACGTATGCATAAAAACTCACTTTTTGTTATGCCGATAGATTGAGAATGATTTTCTGAATCGATTTACACTTTTCTATCTGTGTAATACCTCTTTATAAATTTTTGTTTTTGAATTATCGGTCTTGGAATTTTAAGATTTGGTACACCATCACATTTTAGACCAAGGATAAGCCATATTAAAAATAGTTTGATTCAGAATCTTCTTGTAACCACCTTCCCATATAATGCGCAATTTTCACAATGTTTCTGTTTTTGATATCTTTTAACAAAAATTACTGAAGAGCAACATTTTGCCATATTCAACGTGTGTGAAAAGTTCGGACTCAATTACAATCACTCAACTAGAATTTGTATTTCTTACCTGAATTCCCACCTTCCATCGCACATACCCGTATAAGACGTTCGTTTTTTACTCAGTTAACTAACATTCACTTTCTTTCATAATCTTATGGGATAACGTATATAACACGACTCGCTTTTATGTTCACAAAATTGTTCTTTTTTCAGGAATTTGTATGTTAATCTTTATTATGTTACAGTACATAATATATTCATACATAAAATATTCGATTAATTAATCAGTTACTGCATTATTTACTACAGAGAGACTTTCCACTCTCTTATATTTTATGCGGGCTTTGTCTTTCGGACAACCAAACCACAAGAAAACGAATTTACTATTACAAGCACATCACGAGCTTCTGTTGAATGATGTTATCACTCTCAGCTCCGCGATCGAAAGCCAACTTTCATTTGATCAGATTGGCGCGGCCAACCCGTAATAGCCTTGTTCGAACTCAAATTCGCAGTTCGAATCAGGCTTCTCATCGGGTTGTCTGGGCTGGCTCACCAATTGGCGGTTATATGCAGTGGTGTTGTGCTAAATTTTTTTTCCCGGAACGCTAATTTGTTTTTTTACCGGAACGCGTGTATATGATTATATAGACAGGGCCGATCGTGGGTAGACGGCCGCTCTGTGCGGTGAGTAATAATAATAATAATAAGTAATAAACTAATAAAGTTTAAAACATCTACCAATACTGGAAACCAACATCTGGAAATTCTAGTTCACAACAAATCTATAATAAAAATTCTTAGCATTAGCCGCAGGCCCATTTGGATATGACAATAAACTATACCAGGGATGAGTAACGTACGGTCCCCTTGCATTAAAATTTATATATGAAATCTTTACTTTTTTAAAATTTTATATTTTTTTCTTCTAATGTTCCGGCGTTCCGGCTCGACAACACCACTGGTTATATGCCAATCCTAGAACCTACGCGGAATTTTTAATTACAATATGTTTATCCAAAATCGCATCTGACACAAAGATTGGCCTCGTCCGACGATAACCTTTTAATTTATTTCCTTTTATTAAGATCACGCAACTATTTCTTAAATTTCTTCTAGTTTACATAAGCGGCGGTACTGCTACTCCGGCATATTGCATTTCGGCAACTTCATATCTATTTTTTTTTTTTTTCTCTTTATTAAATGCGTTTCCATTGCTGACAATTAAATTTTGCGCTTGCATTGCGCTTTCGTCGTTGTTTAAATATTTTCGTTTACTTTTACTCTTCCTTTATATGGATGGATCCTGCAAATGGATTATTTTAGCACAATATAGAATGAAAGCAAAGTATATCATAAATCTCTTATTGAACAGCCTTTAGGTACTTTCTGTATTCCACATACATACATGATAGTAAAGTTATGTCATCTACATCGCCGTATGATATGGAATTCATGTTACACATGAAATGGAACAAATAATTACATTTGCGGTGCACAATTTGCATGGGTTGAAATGCTTACTCTTAGTCAAGTAAGTGGTTACTCTTATTCGAGAAAGCGACTTATGTGATGGTTTTACACACAAGCAATTAGATTCTAATTTATCCAACGGGCTAATAGGTAGACACGCAAGTACACCATCAAATGATTATTTGAAAATAATTTATAAGATATTTCACGAAATTCTCCTGCGCCGAAAGGCTTTATTTAGCCGAAATTTCACACACTTTTGAACAACTTGCGAAAAGGTTATAAAGGCGTTTATATTTTAGGGGTATATTCACTTTGATAAAACCTTTGACAGTTCCCACAAGGTATATATACGCTTGGTCAGCAACAAATTCGGAATCGATATAAGACTGTCCGCCTGTCTGTCTGGTTGTCTGTCCATCTGGCTGTCTGTCCGCCTGGCAGTCTATCCGTCTGGCTGTCTATCCGTCTGGCTGTCTAAATGTCTGGCTGTCTATCCGTCTGGCTGTCTGTCCATCTGGCTGTCTGTCCGTCTGGCTGTCTAAATGTCTGGCTGTCGTTTCGTCTGTGTAATGGCTATCGGTTGAAGAACACGCGTACAGTATTGCATAGACTCAGAACACCTGTTTTTGAAAAGGAACAAAAAATTGGTTTTTTGATCATTGCTCACAAATTATGGGAGATAAATTTACGATAATTTGCACGCACATTCTCTCAGCGATGCTATGGTTTCTGCAGAAAAATGAATAAAATTGATTGCAAGGGACCAGAATTTAATATTTTTTTTATGAAGGTATTAATATAACGCGCAGACGCAAGCTCCAAAAACTCTCTTTAGCCATTTTCAAGTTTGGAATGCTCCTAAGTGTGTCCGTCTGCTTGTTTACCGTCTTTGAGGGTAAACATTCTCCCGTTAGGGAACAGTAAGATATTGTCTACAAATTTGCAAAAGAATTTGAAAGTGGCCTAAGCTTTTCAGAGGACACGCCTATAATGGCGACGCGACTAAGCAATAAACACTTTTATTTTGAAAATAGAAAAAAGATTCGGCGCTGATAGAACCTAAAAATGTAGTTGCTTTACTTTTTTGTCGTTTTTGTGATAACGGTGACGGATATAAAAGATTCGGTCACGGCCGAATGGAATTTTCGTACTTGTTATACCGACCCCTGTAAGATGGGGGTATACTCAAAATGTATGTAACACTCAAAAAGGAAGCTCCAGAGACTTTATAAAGCATATATACTCGTGATCAATGTGAAATTCTGAAGTGATTTAGCCATGTCTTTCCGTCTGTATGTCTTTGTGCCTATATGTCGGCGTGGTGTTTGTGGTTGACGCAAAAATTAAAATATCGACTTCAAGTTTGGTAGAAATAGTGAAAGTTTTTGCACGCAAATTGGCCAAATTGGCCAGAGTAGAAGCCCGCAGTGGAGCATAAACTGAACGTTAATTCTAAAATCAATATGGTAGAGACCGGGATTTGGTGGATTAAATTTTTCTTAATAATATCAGCGATGTGGATATCAAATAAAAAATCTTTGGGAGTAGAATGCGAAAAGCATAACAGTGAGTATGCGAGATTCGGGCCCCGTCGAATTTGTTTTATTTTAGTTATTTTTTCTTTTAAGGATTACATAGCATGTTGTTTTTTGCCTCTTCTCAATTTTCTTTCATAATTCGATCAAGAGATATGTTTGCAAGAGATAGAAAAAAATACCTTCTTAAGTTCATCAAAACAAGTATTGAGGGGGAATAACCGTTTGGTAAAACGTCAAGGCGGTTTGATAAAACCTCTCATCTAAGCGGTTAAATAATTTTTTTCCGCTTTCTGATAAAGAATTGTGCATATAAGATTTCTATAGGCTTCCTATGGGCTTACACTCAATGATATATTAAACATTGATATACGAAAACGGTAAACGTAAAAACGAGTAACAACATTATAGTCCAGTAAGGCCGGCTATTAGGTGCCCTATAACACTTCGCCTAACATTCACTCGTTTTGTTAATAATGTAAATAAATAAGTTATACATTATTACGTGGTCTAAATCCGATAAGGGTGCCGTCAATTTGCTATTATGAACTAATTTTCAGCCTGAATTATTGAAAATTATACTCTTTTACTGCAGATTCAGTTACCGTAGAAACAGTTATATGATTTTTTAGACAGATTTAGAATTTTCAAACACTGAGTGAGTTTCGTCGACAAATTTTGAAAATTGCAGCTTTTTTCATGTAACGACTTTTTGAAATAGGGCGTTATAAGGGAAGTGGCCGATCCAAACCATTTTCGATAGCATTCGTCATCAAAATATCTCAAAAATTGCGACCTGCAGCATTAAGATAAATTTACATGGACAAGGGTCAGATGGACGGACAGACTTGGATCGATTCAGAATCAGTTTCTGCAAATTACTGGTATAATAAACGACAGGCCTATTCCCTAAAACCTAAGCCATTCTGCGTGTTACAAATGTTCCCACCAACATTCTATACCCTGTACCAAGAGTGACGGAGATTATAACAAAGAAAAAAGCGAGCATAAGTGGTCTAAGAAATTCAGTTATATTGTAAATTTTTAACGACCATCACAGCAGGATATAGAACAAAATGAAAAACTGACCAAAAAAAATGCTTGTTGAAATTTTTTCATACGCCTAAAGTGCATTACGTTAAATTCCTCCTTCTCTTTGCCTCTATTACTTCTCACAATATGTGGGTTTTGTAAAGCAACTTACATTTTACATATTACAATGAACTTTGCTAGATGCTGCACTTGGCACGTCCTACACGTCGTATACATTGCAATATAGCCATACTCATACGCATGGTTGAACACATGCACAACCAAGCCATAAAAGGTTCTTTAACTTTACAATAGTACTAATTTATGGCTTTTTGCTGAGTAGAAGAAGTAGTAGAGGGTGAGGTTGAATGCACATTCTTGACGTTGATAATCAGAAAATGGTTGAAGCAAAGCACTTAGAAGCGTTCAAAATTTGAATGAAATGTATTGCTAAAGAAAATTCATCTGCAAAATTTTTGTTTACGTGCAAGAATACGCTAAGTGCCAAAATATGATCGAAAAAATTTTTTTTGAAAAATTAAATCAACTTAAACACATATTCATACATTTATTACGCATTATAAAACCACATGGCCAGGTAGTTGTCCTTTTTTAACATTGACCTTTACAAGGCTGCGCCCTATTTATAAATCAATATTTAACTTTTTTTTATTTGTACACAAAAGTCGTAAAGTTTGAGTTAAAAGCATGCGTTCAATATGTGTGTGAATATAATGCGCAATATCTTTTATTACGAATAGAAACGCGCTAGTTACTTAATCAAATTAGGAAAGAGAAAAAAACGAGAGAATTAATTAGTAATAGCGACAAACTAATAAAGCACTTATCTTCAGCTTAATGCAGTACGATAAAGTGATATATTCGAAGAAGAAAATAGTTTAATAATAACTTACGTAATATACGCACATAGAGCACATTAAAAAAGTTAGTAGAAAGTTAGTATCACGATACTACAATTTACAAAAAGTCGTGATAATGCTAATAATACAAAGTAATTTATATTTTAATGTAATTAAGATATTAAAAGACGAATGTTCTTTAAAATAACTTTGAATATTTACTTTGTCTTTTTTTATCATTTACTTTGAAAAGTAATAGGGATTATTTACTATAAAGATGTTCTTATTAAGAGAAAGTTTAAGAAGAAGTTTTTAATATCATTTCATAACCATTGCGGAGTGCACATTGTTGCCTATGTTTAGGCTAAATATTTTTTATAAGTCGCAGTAAGTAAGAAAATAATAATCGGTCATGGCCACACATTTCATATCCATTACCGTTATCATAAAAACGGCGAAAAAGTGAAGGAATGACATTTTCATGCTCTATAATGTGGAGTGGGCGCGCGTGATTTTTTCTATTTTCAAAGAAAAATTTTTTTTTCGCGTTCTTTGGAAAGTTAAGGTCACTTCCAAATTCTTTTGTAAATTTGTAGGCGATGTCTTCATATTAGCTAACGGGAGAAAATTTACCGCAAATACTACACCCCTGCGCAGACAGACATGTGGACAGATGAACAGACGGACATATTTAGGAACTGATCAAGAATTTATTTACTTAATGGCGTTTTTGAAGCTGTTTTCTACGCGTTATAAAAGTATTGAAAATATAAATAAATTTTGATACAATATAATACCGGGCTGGCGCGGATAACTTTGTTCCTTTTTTTTTGCGTGTCTCCAAGTATCGATGATGGAATATGCGTTCAAATGTTTTCACATTTATCTGCTATAGTTTATGAATAATGATTAAAACACCAAAATATTTCATTTGAAAAACGGAGGTTTTCTCGATTTACGTAGCACCGTGGGCGTGGGGTCCTTTCGCCAATGCAGCTTATTTTCAATGCCATCCTAGATGCAAGAACTTTCAGTGTTTCTGGCAAAATTGAAGTCGATAGTTACATTTTTGCCGCCAGTGGAATGTTTGCAACAGACATTACATAGACGGACAGATGGACATGCTTAAATCGATTCACAATTTGATGTACTTTGTGGGATCTGTGAAAGTTATTTCTGGGCGTTGCAAACGTTTTTACAAAATGAATCCGCCCCTAATTCTTCAGTGATATGTATAAAAATATTCCGCTGAGAACGAACTTCGTCTTGAAAATGACAACTTCTTACATTTCTTTTGATTTAATGTTTTCAAATTAAATGAACTTCAAGTCACTAAATTATTGAAGCCAGCTTGGAGGCGACGTGTCTGAAATTCCGAATTAAAAAGCGAAGACAGCTTGAACTCAATGCCTACTTTAGGTTGAGTTCATTTAATTGCTCAAGGGAGACCATTTTGTATAGAATCAAAAGAAAAGATCCTACGTGACTGAAGCAACGAGAATCTAATGTGACTGAAATGAGTTAAAAAGCGCTCTATGGGACCTACCATCAAGGAAGGGCGATAACCAATTAACTAAATATTATGAGACACCTAAAGGACATGATATCCATAATAATAATTTGTAGTTAACTTTGTCGTTGGTTATACTTAAATCAGTTTAAGTGACAAGCAATTGTGCGCCTTTAGAGAAGGCCTTAAATGCATAACAAGTGCATACTAGAAGATTAGTGGTAGTCGACCCATCCCTTAAAAAGGCGCTTTGGTTCGGACTGACTTGATAACAAAGTTAATACGAGAAGTTACAAAACGTTTTTAAAACATACTATGCTCGGCAGTTTTAAAGCAATCGAATCGATTTAAATCCTTGTAAACGAGCGGAGCGCTTTCTTAGATTTCTTCTCACTTCGCAAAAGGAAGAAGTCGCGCTTCGGTCCTTGATGAGTTCGCGTGACACGGTACTATCGCCCTCTCGGGAACTCATAGTAACACGCCCTTTAACTTACCAAACTATATTTAGTTTGTAAAAAGAAGGCTATTGGGCCGTCCGGATCTAACATTAGGCACTGAATTTCTTCTGCTCCAAGCGGTTTAGCCGAGTTTCCGCTGGGTCGTTGGCTTTATCTTGTGCTTCTTCGTGCTTGTTTCTTCGTGCTTGGCATTTGATATTATGGTTCCGTAGCGAAGGCATGGTTGATTCATCGATGGTTGCTTCAACATCGCAGCAGTGGTGGTACAGACTTCTTAGGCAACGGCAAATATGGTTTGCCAATGAGTCCACGAGACCTCTTCGTTTAGAGTAGATAATGTAAATCTATTCCTCTTTCTGTCCGATGTCGTAGTGCGCTACGATGCATAGTTGTCAACGACTATTTTGGCTAATCGGGGTGACCAAATTGTCTTCCTCTAGGTAGGCGCCCACTTGCACGCAGGCAAAGAGTGAAAGGCGATGAGTGCGTTTTCTTGTAAAGGGTTTATAGTCTAACTTTAATCTCCACGGGGGTCAGGAGCCCACTCACTAGTACTTGCGGGTAGAGGTCATAGCATAGCATACTGCAGATTGGTGCTTGCCAAGATCCTTCGAAGAGAAGCTTGCATACTTACATACATGTGGAAACCGCGGTGGAAGCTTGTACGTCCAGTCGCCAGTTTGAACGCAGCAGATAACCAATGTGTGAGCCCAGACTGCTGGGTACGGCCCTTCGGCGGTATTGTACGGCCCTTAGGAGGGTTGTGGTTTCTATTTTTCCAGAAACGAAGAATTAGAGGTAATGATAGGCCTTAACATTTACCAGAGTGGGTTTATTGTGCCATACGCAATAAATAATCTGGACTCCATTGTGGTTTGGACCCCTAGCTTATAGGGATTGTCCAACTCACTGGGGGGCGTGGGTTACGTTATATTAACCCGTGTTTCATTGGCACCGTAGGGTTAAGCCACGTAGGCAGGAACCTACGTAAAACCTTTGTCACTCACTGTCCGCCTTCGGAACCAACCACCAACAATGATCTTTCCAGCCGTACCTGATATTTCCATTTTCAAGTCGAACATTTACAAACACTACTCCCTTTCTCTTCCTCTCTTCCGCTCTTCCTATAACCTTCCCTGATTAACACCGTACCCGCACGTATAGGCGACATCTTCAGAGTGGCTTTGCTTTGCTTTAAATCAATTTTTTCAGAAATTTTTCCTTTTTATACCAAAAAATTACGCATTTAAAAATGAGAAAAGGAACAAAAAATAATATTTGGTTAACTTACTATACACTAAGTGTTGTTTGTTGTGGAGGTTATAAAAGTTTTTTGAATTTTTCTTTAGTCAATTTCTGTTTTGTTGAATTCTTTTTTGATTTCTTTTCTGATTCTTTTCGTCGGCAATAAATATTATTGCTGATCATTTTCCGCTGATAAAGTCTTATTCCCGTCTATCATTTCCATTTTTTAAAGTCTTCCTTTATTCTATTTTTCCTGCAAGAAGCATTTGTTTTCTTTTGCTCTTTCAAATTTTTGTTTGTGACAAACTCGTATTGTAATATAAACAGTTGACCATACTAGCTGTATGTTGTTGTTGTTGTTGTTGTTGTTGTTGTTGTTGTTGATTTACGACAACATTATGGTTGGTTCACAACAGTTGCACAATTTCCGTTTCTACGTCTCGTATAGCCAACTGAATAATGACTAGAAGCCATGTTGTGTTAGTTATAACCTTTACCATAAGCCATGAAAGCGTCATTTGCAAAATCGTTTAACTCGAAAACACTGAAGTAGAGAAAAGTTATAAAATTTTTAGTATACATTTTTGTACCCGCTGCGCTTTGTAGCGATATGTTTTGATATTTATTTAGTTTTCCGTTACTGTATTAAAAGATGTTTCAATTAAATGTTTACTACGTTATTATACATTAGAGCATGAGATGATTGACTCCCGAAATAAATTTTTATAATTGTTATTCGCTGGGTAAAAAAAAAGTTTCCCATTGAAGAAATTTATTATGAATGCAGTTAGAAGCCAATAAAATGCTTTGATATTAAACTTTAAAAAAAATTCAGAAACTAGAGATAATCGATTTGACAAGTGAAGCATTCCTATATAAACTGCAATAATAATAAGTAACGTTGACTTTTGCCTAAAACTTTCTGCGGTCTATAGAAATTTCTCTATACGTGTAACGAATAATGTTTGTATTTTGTAAAGACATGTGCACTGATACCAAGAAAATATATATTTATTTTTGGCTTCTCACACGTCTAGATTTTCTATTGTTCTCAATAAAGCGAGTATGGTAATTGAAGTAAAATTCGAAAATCATACCATAATGTCAACAGTTTTTTTTTTTTGTATTTTTTTTTTTTTTTTTTTAAGAAGAAATTTCAATGTAAAAAAAGCCGGTTGACATCCTTTTCTGCTATGTTTCAACTTTCTTTTCTTAAGTACATTTCCTTTTATAATATAATAAGTACAGAACAGACGGACATGACTAGCCACTGACTTTAGGCAATCAACTATTCAAAAGAAGAACAAATTAATTGATATAGAACGCGATACTAGGACTAAAATAGTATAGCGAATAGTACTTAGTATATAGCAGCTTCTAGAGCGTTGCAGTGCTGTTACGTGGTGAGGGGGCTCCGAAATGCAAAACAATGTAATGCGAACTTGCAAAATTAAT